>BTHU01000005.1:95249164-95551664 GCA_036184795.1 Tokudaia tokunoshimensis | reverse complement strand
TGGGACACTCCTTCCCATTGAGCTTCTGTAGTGGGAAGGGTGCTAGCTAGGTGCCTGAGATGCTTTTTGTGGAAACAGCTGACATAGCTCTAATGGCCATTAGTCCCTCCCAGCAACCTTTGCAGGGAAAGGGGCTGGATCTCTCTTGCACCCCACCCTCTGCCCTCTGGCTGATGTGCCTTGATCTTACCCCTCCTTCTTCAGGCTGCCTAACTGACTGGAAAATGCAAGCATCTCCCTAAATGCATGCCCCCGCTCCCCCACCCCCACCCCCACCCCCAGCACTCTCCTCCCTTCCCGGAAGCCTGTCCAGCACAGACCTGATGGGCAGCACTTAATTCTTTATTGAAAACCATTAACTGGAGTTCAGTTCTCTGAGCCCTAGTTTCAAATTACCCACAGGAAACACCAGACCCGGAGAGTAGCTTTCAAGGGCAGAGACATCTCCTTTAGCAGACTGGTCCCAGGACCCTGGCTGTGGAGACAATCAACCACTACCTTAATGGGTGACAATCTCTTCAATTCCTTCCGTTCAGGCAGTTGACAGAACATTCTTCTCCTCTCTCCCTAACCAAAGCCCAGTGCAGAAATCTGTAAGGCATTATCACCCTCAATGGATGAGAAACCTCATGGCCTTGAGGCCACCCAAGCAAGGGAGGACTCAGTGATCTACAGTGAGCCATGACCCTCTAATTGTAGCAACTCACAGATCTCTCCACAGTAGACCCTGGCCTGTGGGAGAAACAACATGGAAACAAGAGAAGGACAGGGGATCCCCTCTTGGAGAAGCTCCCAGTCTTGACTGGGAGAAGGACAGTGACAACCAGCCCTGCACTAAGGCCTCCATCATCCTGATTTTGTCCTGGGTCTGCCTCTAACTGCCTGACATAGTTGGGTATTAATTATCATACTTGGGGCATGAAAGGAAGAATTGGGGAGAAGGCAGAGAACAACAGAATGGGCATCCTCTGTCATCTCTCTCAGGATCCCTAGCCAACAAAAAGTAGTCTCATTCATTCAATTGTTTTAAAGATTTATTTATTTCATGTATATGAATACAATTATAGCTGCCTTCAGACACACCAGAAGAGGGTATCAGATCTCATTACAGATGGTTGTGAGTCACCATGTAGTTGCTGGGAATTGAACTCAGGACCTCTGGAAGAGCAGTCAGTGCTCTTAACCACTGAGCCATCTCTACAGCCCTCATTCATTCACTTTTAATTGCTTAAGGTCACCTAGATACCCAGTACCAAGGGAAGCACTTGACAAACATTTCTGTTTGGTTTGTTTTTTCTGATACAAGTCATGGTTGGCCTTGAACTCACTCTATAGGTAAGACTGACCATGAACTCATGTTCCTCCTTCCTCTGCCTCCCCACTACTAATATTGCAAGCATTCATGACCATTCTTGGCTTGGTGCTCTGAAGTGGAAACTTAAGGGTTCTTTGGAAAGTCGGTTGGAAGGTGTTCTGCTGGGGCAAACATGTGAAGAAACATGTGTGGACACAGGTGTGAAATGCTAAGGCAGACTCGTGAAGGAATGGTTTTGTTGAAGCAGACCCAAGAGAGATGATGTTCTGCTAAAGCAAGCACATGAAAGGACATGTGATGAAGAATTCTTTGCTAACAACACACATATATTGGTCTGCCTTACACTGTGTAGTTGAGCTGCATTTGTCGGGACTCCATAGAAAGAAACCACACCGAAAAACTTCTGGTGGTGTGCTGCAATTTCTTGCTGCTTCCTCTGGCTGATTGGATGCATGTGCTGAGGCAAAACCCAAGCTGAGGCAAGTCACATGGAGGACACATGATGTTTGGAGGGTTTAAATAGGACTTCACAGAATGACGGAGACAGAACTTGACTTGCTGGTGCAGGTAGCTGTGCAATGCTTGTAGGTCTCGATTCTTCACTGATTGTCGCTTCCCTGAGAGAGGCATAGCTGAGAACTTGTCCTGGTGTCCCTGCTGGTCCCTCCTGCTGACTCAAGCCAAGGCTGAGGCCTGGTTGTCTCTGCTGGGTCATGTCACTGCTGTTGCTAGCTCGACTCTACTGAATTGGACTGCTGGTGTATCCGTGAGGTGTTTGTGAGCAGATTGATCTGCTGCTGCTGCCTGCTAACCTGTGAACTGAACTGCTGATTTCCAGACAACATAGAAGGGAGTTGCTCCAAAGAACCTTTCTAAACAGGTCCACTTCACCATATCCATTCTTTTCTACTACCTCTGGTGGGTGATGGACTAAAGGGAGGTTTAAGAACCATCATTAAAGATAGGATTTTAAAAAATTAAAGTTACAGTGTTCTTACTATTGCTGCTGATCAGTGAAGAAAGTAAGGCTCAGATGTTTACCCCAGTGCCAGGATTCAAATCCATTTCAGCCTGCATGAGGGCCAAAGCTATGTTTTAAGTTTTAATTACGATGCCTAAGAGATCCATAAAACAAAAAATACCCCTTATCTGTAAAGCCTCTTAACCAAGGACAGATCCTTCCTGAAATGCTAGAGGCTATTTAAGATAACTTGCCACACGTTTTTGCTCCTATAAATAAGTTTGTTTGATCCAACTGCCCTGGGTGTGCTGGACTACATGTAGACAGGAGGTACATAGGCAGGAAATATGTCAGGATGTATGCTTGCCCCTGATTGGATGTAGACAGGAGTTATGCAAGCAGGAAATACGTCAAGGTACATGCTTGCCCCTGATTGGACCTGGTGGGAAATACAAAACCTTATTGGTTTACTTTTATAAGCAAAATGCCACTCATTGCCATTTGGGGGGAACCCAGGAATGAACCTGGCCAGAGTCTATCAACCTAGCAAGTATTCAATTAAAGCTTGTGTCAAATTTAGTTCAAAATTGTGGTAGTAGTTTTATTCTCAGCCGATAGGATTAAGACCTGATGCTGTGATTCCTACTGTTCTTTGTCTTAATTGTGCCTAGAAATATACACACAGCAAGCTAAGATGGGACAGAAAGAATAAAGGGCCTATGTGTGGGGTCTCAGGAGTTCACCTAGAGGTAGAAGCATCCATGTGAGGGTGAGCTAAATAAAAAAGGCAGACAATGTTCCATGCAAGGACAATTGCACCTTACTGGACAGGGAAGCATCGAAGGGCATGTGAGGAACACAGATGGGGAATTGCTGATACTTGGGAACTGTGCACCTGGAACACAGGGACACCGCATTCCAGGAGTGTACAGCTGGGAGAGATCTAAAACTATATCGAATAGCTTGGATGTTTGGAGCTAGACCATTTTTATCCTGCAACGAAGAGTTTTCTCTCTTCATTTATCTCACCTCTCCTCCTGAAGTTCTGAAAAGTAGCTGAAAAGGAAGCCCTAGGCAGAGGAGGAGAGAGGTGGAGGCAGAGGAGAAGGAGACAGGTGGAAGGGTTCTGGCCTCAGAGATCAGAGTCCTGTTTCCCAGAATTGTGTGAGTTATTATCTCTCTGAGCTGGGCTTTCTCCTTGTCTGCAAAGAGTTCACTGATATCTGTTTCCCAGCACTGCAGGCTGTGCTACCTTATAGCAGTGTGGAAATACTAGATATGATTTTATTTTAATGTACTTCCTTTCCTACATGCAGATAGATGCCAAGAGTCATACATACTCAACACATACTTACCCTGAAATTTCATCTCAAATCTAGGGGAATTTTCTGCCTCTTTCTCGATTTCATCCACCAATCCTATGTGAGCCTTCTGGAACCAAATAAAATAAACCTGTTCCTCTGTCCAAAGTGCCCTTTTAATGAATGAAGAGAAGAGCTATGTCCCTGAATCTCTCTTCAGCCAAACACTCCCACGTTTTTAGCCAATAAGATTTTCCAACCTCCAGGAAGACTTAGATGCCCTTGAAGAAGAAATGTGAGACAACAAACAACAGAAGGGACTCCCTGGTGCCCTGAAATGTTCCCAACACTACACCAGCAATGGGATACTCACAGTATCAGCCAATCCCATTGGAAACATCAGTCACAGCCTGGCAGCCTTCTCCAGTCCATAAACTGCAATGGCCAAACTGGACACCAGCTTTGAAACCCGAGAGACCTATCTCAAGCCCAGCCTAGCCTCCCCCATGCCCCAGGTGGCCCTGACTTGCACTGGATCCATTTTCTGGTCACCTTACTGAATACAGTCCACTTCCATTTCCAAAAATGCTAACCTCTCTCTCCACGCCATCTTGTCGGCAGTTTCCCAGACATAGCTTGACTGTTTATTTATTTTGTGTTAGCAGAGGGAAGAAAATCGCACCGGCCTAAGATGAATACTAATGAAATGCCTTCGTTAGCTTCCTTTGTGGTAAGAATGAAAAATCGGATCTCCGCAGAATCGCAAGCCATACATTTTTTTTTTGCCCTTTCCTCTGAAAAGAAGATTAGAGATAGCCAGGCAGAAAAGTAAAGTCATTTCATACAAAATAAAATTTAAAAATCTGCATTTTTAAGGGTGCCTTTGTTGGGGAGGGACATGGTGGTGCAATTTCTCCAAACCCACTTTTCTCAGCCTGCGAAGCAAATGTACCTATTTGTCCTCTGCTGCAACAATGCCAGCTGCATTCAATCAACTGAGAAGCTGCAAGCCATAAACCTTCTCCCCCAGCTAAGGGGGGTGGAGGTGGGGGGAGGGAGCAAGCAAGAAAGGAGACATGCCATAAAAATTCATCAGGATAATGTAGGGATGAGACGCTCTCCGATCGCCGGCAAGCAATCAACCAATCACTCATCCCGTGGCATTTACAGCACGTCTCATTCCCCTGTTCCTTAAGGACAATTGATTTTTTCCTGATTCCATTAGCATAACGGCAGAAAATGTCTGCAGTGCAATATTTCTGGAAAGTTCCAACAAGTAGGCTGGGTACTGGAGTGTGACCATCTCCATAAAGCTTCCTCAGGCTCTGCGGCAGACACTGCCACAGCTGCCACAAAAATCACCCAGAGAGAATGACACAGTCTCCAAAACTTGGAGGCCAAGGGGCACCTCAGGATGTCAAGCAGGTGACTGGCGCCATTATGATTCCGCTTATCGTCTTATCCTCAAACACAGGATGCAGGAAGGAATGCCAGAGAGGATTAAGGAAGTAAAACCTGCCCATCCTAGCAGGGGCCAGCCTCCGGTCAATTCCTTCTCAAGCTCGTAGATTTAAGGGCTAAGAAAATGATGCTTAATGTAGTTATTCCCTCCTATGTGAATGAGAGGCTGAAGAGAACCATTGTTCAGTCCCTTTGTCATCTGGATCTCAAAACTGTATCCTCCATTAGAACAACATACAAATGATGAAGGAATGGGGAGGGGCTGTGGAGCTCAGCAGAGTTGGGTTAATTAACCTCTCTGATTCTCATTTTCTCTTTATGAAAACTGGAGATATGATGACTTCCCATATCGTTGAAAGAATTAAATGAGACACCGTGGAAAGCACTTAGAATGGTGCCAATGCCTAGTGACTATCAACAAATCAGATTCTCCTCCTCCTTCCTTCCCATATTTCCCTTTCCTCCCATCCACCAGCAGCACCATGCCCTCACAATGTCAGCTTCAGCCAGACAGGGTAGTGAATGTCACCCATGCAGAAAGGAAACATAAACCTCAGAATACTTCCATCTGCTCCTCCAAACAAGACTAAAGCTCGTCTGCATCTTTCAGCTGTGCTCAGGAATGATCCTGCCTTACTCTGTCTCCTGAGTCATTCACTCTCTCTTCTTTCACACCCCCTCCCTGTTCTCACATTTCACACTTCTAAAATGCTCACATGACCTTGACACATCCCCGCTTAAAACCTTCAGTGGCACCTCGCAGCCATATGCCCTTTTCAAATTCATCCCAGGCCTCAGGAAATCTTCCTCAGCCTCCCTTATTTTTAAGAGTCCAGTGCCCCTATATCCTTGTGTGCACAGCTCATGTTCAGTACCCACGTCTGCTCCACCCAATATTGGGCGGTCCTGAATGTCAGTTTTCCAGTTCTGTTTCCCCAGGACCTCTTATAGCACCTGATAGTCAGCAGATGTTTGGTCAGTTGGTATTTATGAAAACAAGAGCGGTGCTGATGTCAACCAGAGAAGGCTCTGGCTTACATCAGGGGCTTGAAAGGCTATGTGGGTGCTGACCATGGTCCTGAATCTTAAAATGCTTCAGAAAGAATTAAAGAGATTTTGAACATACTAAAAGCAATTCTCACTCACTCAGGCCATCTCATCGTAAAAAGCCAGCCTTTGAGAGATGGAGTATGACGGGGAATCTGGAAGCTTCAGTGTCCACTCTGGTTCTCATGATTCAAGACATAGCATCTCTCTGGATTTCCATTTGTCTCCTGATCATCCTATGTCTCAAGATTATTCTGATGGTTACAAATGTCTGGCGACCCTTTTATAACTTTCTTAAAGTACCTGTCATGAAAGGCATTAGAGGTTCTTTCAAACATTTTTAGGGCCACCTCTACATCCTTACCTCCACCTTGTGCTCCTCAGTCTATTCCTAAATGGGTTCTGTACCCATCATTCTGATAAAATAACTCTCAGTGATGATCTCATGCTGCTTAACCCATTTTTCAACCTTCATTATACCTACTCTCCTAGGACCATGTTTCTTATTCTCAAACACTTATTTCAGAATGTAGTTACATGTGCCTTTATGTGACTATTTTATTAATTCCTGCCATCCAACTCCATGAGGCTAGGAACTGTGTCTGGTCTTGATTATCATTGCAAGTCCAGGTCCTAGCAAAGTGCCCACAGGAAGAAGCCTCCACTATCCCTAGGCAAGAAGATAGGTATTGTGCCCACAGAAACTCTGACTATGTCCTCCAGCACTTTCTGAATCACTATAGGAAGGACTAGAACTTCTGCATGTGTCTCAACATTAAGGCTCTCTGTCTTATGGGTATCAGAGCACTATAGAAGTCTCAGCTTTCTTGGGAAATATGAAGAATATGATGATGCATGGTACCATGCCCGGCAACATTCATGCAGAATCATCAAGAGTATTATGGTATGAGACCTAATGGATCATTAAGCCCAGCTGCCTTGTTAGAGAGAAAAGTCTAAAGCTAGAGAAAAAAATTAGCCTAAGATCTTATAGGAAGCTAATGCTAGACATGGTCCAAAGATAGCAAGAATCAGGAAGTATGAGTGCTCAGGTGTTCTGGAGTGCAGAACCCTGAATTACCCTCTACTGTCACATGACATCTATGGATTTTCACTATTTATCACTGTCCATTTTCATGTCTGTCTTTCCCTGGAAGACAAGGCTAGTGTCTGATACCTAATACAATGCATGATACTGACTAGGACCCAACCAATATTTCTTGACTAAATGCTGGATGATGAAGACAGATTAGGAGAGTGTCAAAAGATAAGAAGATAACTGGAAACTCTCAGAACCTCACATGGCTCCAAAGCCCAAGATTGAGGAGTCAGTTTCAGGTCTAGACATCTCCAAGGTCCAGCACTGGACTCCATGGTGAAATCTGTAAGAAAGCTCTGCTGGTGAAATCCTGTTAAATCCCCAGGGTGTGCACCAAGAAGGCTAAATCTATTTCCAAACCTGAGATACCTTCATAACTTATTTACTAGGTGACACAAAGTGTGGGGCATTGTCTGCATGTGAAATCCAGAGTGACTGAAGTTCTTTCATTACAAAGAACCGTATTAGTTGGAACTCTTCAAAGAAGCAGAATCACTAGGAGACAGAGCAGGGGAGACCGTGAGAGACAGGGAGGGTGAGGGATGTGCACCACTGTAGTGAGGAGGTGAGAACGGGCTCATGTATTTATGGAAACCAAGAAGTCGCATGGTATGCTCTCTGGAAATGAGAGCCAGGAGAGTTAATGGTTGTAGTTCAGAGTCTAAATATCTACAAATGGGAAGTCTTCTGTCCTTGGGCAGGAGAGGAATAACCTACTCAAAGATTTGCCCCCTAACTTTTCTTTTTCTGTTTTTCTGTGGCCCTAACAGATGGCATGATGCTCATCCACATCCGTGAGGGAATATCTTCTCCATTCAATCTGTTTGTTCAAATGCTAAGCCCTTGTATAAATAATCTCACAGAAATAACCTCTCAGAGATAATGTTTGCCAGCTATATGGGTATCCAGAATCCATTCAAGTTTGCACACAACCATTGCATGGGGGCTTTGCACTTAAAACTCACAAGTAAGAATTCCATATCCATTCCTAAGTGGGGGGTAAGTGTAAATTGGAATCTATAGAATGGAATGTGTGTTTATAAAGACTATATCATCAAATCTCATACAATCTAGTAATGAAAAAAAAAACATGCCTACTAGAATTCCAGTGAAAAGCAGTATGTGATTAAAAGCCACCCCTCAAAGATAGCAGAAGAAGGATCCTAGAAAACTGGGAAGAAAGCTTTATAGAAAAAAAAAGTGTTTCATCCAGGTATTGAATGATGAGTTTTTAAATTACATATATGAGTATGTGTCTGTGTGTGTGTGTGTGTGTGTGTGTGTGCACAAAAGTTCAGGTGCCAACAGAGACCAGAATAGGGTGTCATATCCCCTGCAGCTGGGATACAGATAGCCATGAGCCACACAATGGGACGTTTGGAAAAAAACCCAATTCTCTGTCAGAGCAGCAAGTACTCCTACCTGCTGAGCCATTTCTATAGCCACACCATCATCACTTTTTACATTATTAACTATTACATTTATTTATTCATTTGTGTGTATGTATACACATGTGTATATGTACATGTCACAGTGTGCACATGGAGGTCAATAGACAATTTATAGGAATCAGTTCTTGGCTTCTACCATGTGGGACTCAAAAATTAGACTCAGGTCATCAGGCTCTTATTCTTCACATAAAGTCTTAATAAAGGTAATTACTTCCAAAGAAAAAAATATTTCCATAGAGATGTTTAATTCAATGTATAACCCAACAAACCTAGAACCCGAGCTCAATAATCTGGATCCAAGGACCCACATCAAAGATGCCTGCCTGTATGACACCAGCTCTCTGCCTTTCTGAGCCAATTTACATTCTAAGTATAAAACAGTTGGCCCAGTGGTAAAGGTGTATGTCTTTAATCCCAGCACTTTGGGGGGGGGGTTGTTGAAGGGAAGAGGCAGGTGGATATCTGTGAGTTCAAGGCCAGCCTGGTCTACAGATCAAGTTCCAAGACAGCCAGGGATACACAGAGAAATCTTGTCTAGAAAGATAAAAATAAAAATAAAATAAAACAGATAATCAGTTAATGGCTTTGGGGTTTATCAAGGACCTACTGCTACAGAGGGAGAAAGCAAAAAATAAAAAACAGCAGGCAGCACAGGATTCTACAGCTGAATGGCAGGTCCCAGGCCAGAAGCAGAAGGCTGTTTGCGTAAGGCCTTCTGCTGTCTTCCTGAGAGGCACCAAGCTTAGACGTCTACATGGTTGTTTATTCGATTGTGAGATAGGTTACTTTCTCCACCTTACACAAAAAGAGAATGAATCTCTGGGAGATTAGTGGCTGGCCCGAGGTCAGAGGGCAATGAAACAGAATGTGCAGACTCCAAGCACTGCCTCACTAGTGGGAAACCCTGTATGCGCTAGTTCTCATCTTGCAGCCTAGTGTGCGCTCATCTGGATGTCTATTTTGGCATTCTGGGATAGCAAGGATCTTCCTATTGTGGGTCTTTCTACAGTGGTATTCAAAGAATCTTTGGATGAATAGTAAAAGGAACTTAAGACTAATGCTTCCATGAAAGTCTCAAGCTAGAAGAGAAGGTTAAGGTTGTCTCTACACAATAGTGGGATAAGACAGGAGCTCTATCTAAAATACAGAATTGAAACACAAAGATCTTGTTGGAGAAACTAAAGAAACTCAGGGTTCTCAAAGTTGGGATAGGAAGTTCAACATTGAAATTCAAAAGCAAAGCAGAGGATGGTGATACAGATCCCAAGCCAAAGTTCTCAGCTGTTCCTGCTTCTCCCCTGCATGGGATGAAGCTCAAAGTGTGACTAAAGGTGGGAGCGGCGCCTGAATGTCTCTAGCTGTGGAAGAGTCTGGGCTAGGGGATACAGCTGCAAGTTTGACAGAACCTGATGTTCCTCCTCTTGGAAGGAACAGATCTGATCAAGGAAGAACAATGTCTAACACTTCTGCTTCCTTCAAAACACTGTTTAGACTTCATTGCCTCTGAGATGCTTTCCAGAGCCCAATCACTACATTCAATTCATCTCACCCTGGGACTCTGTTGTAACATCGTCCCTAACACACAGCTGTTGTCATTTTGTCTCCTTGTCCAGAGAGAGAGGTTCTCCAGGGCACCAGCCTAAGTGACTGAAACAATTTTGAAGACTTGGAGACTTACAAAGAGTTCTTAGTTCAAGGAGGGGGAATATTCATCTGCTGAACTTATTAATTAATTAGTTCAATTAATCAAAGAGTGTGAGTATCCAAAAGAGCTGTAGAATCACCAGAAGTTGGAGGATGTGTGTATGAAAACACATGTTTGTGCATGCATTAGTATTGCATACATATGTGGTATGTGTATTGTAAACATGTGTGTACATACATATGTGGCATGTCTATATGTGTGAAAACACATGTATGTGCAGAAGGAGAGAGAGAGAGAGAGATTTCACAGAGAGAGGAGATGAGAGGGAAAGAAAATTTTGATTAGGGAAATGTAGAGGTCAGACTGGTCTCTGATCCTTGGCAGGGAGCAGAGGTCATTTTTTGGTCAGAGCTGAACCTCTTACCTATACTGGTTACAGAGAATGTACAGATATTCATTAGCAATGACTAGTGTTTTCTGGTTAAGTTCAACTAAAACATCCTCAAACTGGTAAATATGGGTGAGTCTTCTAAAAAATTCAAATAAGTTTGGGTAGTTCTCAGAGCAGAGCTTTCCTTGTGATCATCAGATGGAGCTCTTCTAAGGCTGTCCATCATGGCCAAGGTTAGATTCAAACTGTGGGCCAGTGGCCTCAAGACTTAGCTTCCTGTTCTCCTCATTCTTGGCCATATATAGTTTGTTCATATCTCTGTGATTGACAGATGCTATTCCCCTGGCCAGAAATCCTCTCTCAGCTCCCATTCCCAGCTTATCTGCCCGTAGTGCACACATGAGATCTGACACACACATATGAGATCATGAACACATGAGCTGAAGTTCCTTTCCCCAGAAACAGATTCTAAAACAAAGCTTCAAGTACAGGTAGTGATTTGAAAACTGAACACAGTTAATACTAGAAAACAAAGGGAAAACATGGGGAAGAGAAAACACCAATAAACTGGCATTTTTAGGTGAGTCACTTAATAACCAAAACCTAATATTGAGAGCCAGTATGGAACCTCTTCTGAGTTATTCCATTCAAAGAGGAATCTGGGTTTCTCTCCACCAGCCCCCAGCACCCACTGAGTTAATCTAGGAACAGAGTAGCATTAACACCCTGGTCTTCCCGGTCTATATCTACAGCTGTGGTGTGTGGTAAAGGCGAGTAGGAATGGATGGGCCCTTGCAGTATCTACTTTAGACACTTGGAACCTTTGTTGAATGAAGGACTGACACACAAAAAAAAAGCTGAATAGTGATAATAATTACTAGTGTTTTGTTTCCTGTGATGCTCAGTTTTCATAGACAGAAGCACAGAGAACTAAAAAGCTTACCCATGGTCACATTGGCAACCTCTGACAGCACCAAGATAGAACCTTAACCACCTGCCTTGGAGGTGTAGCACACACTTCACCTGCACAACCTGGAGGTGTTCTGCCTTTCTTCTGAACCTTAGTTTCCTAATCTGTGAAATGGTATCATGTCATATGACTCATACATACAAGTGCAAGCTGACATATCAGAGTTGGGTCAACCTTGGCCTCCATCTTGACAAGGTGCTCTCTGACCTTACCTAACCCATCTCTGACATTTCAGCCTCTCAGAAGCACCTCACTCAAAAGTGTACCACACTGGTACCCCATTTGTTTGCTCCCAAAAGCAAACATATCTCCAGGGTCTACCCAAGGCGGGGGGGAATGTTGTTTTCCTTTCTTCTATCTCTACCGCTAAGCTGAGGATACAGATATCCCAGCTCCAGAAAGCTCCAAACCAGAAGAGCCTGGGGTCAGATCAAATTCCAGATCTACTTGTGGCCTTCATCAAGTCTTGGTCTCCTGGTATGCAGATTGACATCCATAACCCCCATCCCAAAGGACTATAGTCTATTTGCACAAAAACTTTAGCACACAGTGGGTGCCCATGGGCAGTCAACTTCATATTCTTTGTTACAAAGAATAACACTGATATATTTCCATTAGAGTTGTGTTGGCTTTTTGTTTTTTTTGTTTTTTATCTTAACGTTCACTTTAATTCTAAGCCCTGGAGGCCTTTAGCAGGGCTGACAACTTCGTCTGGAGGATGGTAAATATTTGTCTATTTCAGAGGCAGCATTTATCTTCCAAGGCACTGGTGCCAGTCCCTGTGCTGACAAGCAACTTGTTTATTTATTACCCTAATAACTAATAGATTGTCAGGCCCAGAGGCTCCGTGCACACACAGCTGGGGCCAGCTCTGGAGGTCTGGGGAGCCGGAAGAAGGTTGGCAAGTAAAGACCTGATGCTTTCCACGTTCTGCCAAGCATTTTTGCATTTCCTCTCTGCAAATCCTCCCTTCATTAACCCCACACTCTTGCCTCGGGCTGGCACTGGGCTACATGGAAGAACCTTGTGCAGTGATTGTCTTTAAGACTACAAGTATGCCCAGGCAGTCTTGAGATGGTGGTGGTAAAATGGGCATAAATAATAGTGGGGATAACTTTTCTGATGGTTAGTCTTCATTGTCAGCTTGACTGGATTTAGAAAATCACCAAGGAGACACACCTCCGATCGTATCTGTGAGGGGGACATTGCTGAAGAGGTTTAAGTGAGAGTGGAAGACCCACCTTGAAGGTAGGCAGTACCATAGATGGGCTGGATTCTCAGACTGGATAAAGAGAAAAAAATGAGGATAATATAAACACCGCCTTGCATTCCTCTGCTTCCTGGCTGGAGCTGCAACTTGACCAGCTGCCTCACATTTCGAACATCCCGCCATGATGAACTGCATCCTCAAACTATGAGCCAAAGTAATCCCTTCCTCTATCCCCATTTTATTAAGAAGGAAACTGAGGCTTGTAGAACATAAGCGGCTTATCAAGGTCACCACTATAAAAGTCATTGCAGAACATCACAGGGGTAGATACCGAACACTATGTAACACTATGTAACTATGTAACACAATGTAACAGCCTTGTAGCAGAAATACTTTTTCTTATTGCTACATGGCTTCCTAGAGATTCCACCCACATGCCAACAACTCCTACCCAGGGCCTTTGTACTTCCCATTTCCTCTTCCTAGAAAAGTCTTCCCTAGACACCCACCTCACTGGCCTCCTTCACAGCTTTGTCCAATCATCACCTTTCCAACAGGACCTCCGTCCCTCACACCCCGCTTTGCTCAGTGAGCCTCTATATGGGACATCTTTTTGTTGGCCCCTCCAGCCCCGGACCCCACCTCCATGGGTCAGGGCTCCTTCTGCTTTGTCCTCTATCTGTTCCCAGCATGTGGAGCAGTTGCCGGCACACAGAAAGTGCTCAGCTTGTTGAGTGTGTAAATCACACATCACAGTTTAATACTGTCTCTGCAGCACTGTTCCAAACTGCTGAGTCCTGCCACTGGTCCTCCCTGGATCACTAACACAGTCTCCTAGAAGGAGCTCATCCTTTTCATGGCTTCAAGTGATTTTCTTCTTCTGACGATGCTCAGACCTTTACCAGTAGAACTGAGCGCACTCTGCTCATTTGTACAGGTGACAAGCAGAGAACATTTCCATCCAGGTCCCATCTGAGTCAGGACCCAAATGGACATCTCCTCTTGAGATCTCATCTAGTAGTCTGACAAGACAGGAACATGAGGGCCAGCTTCAACTACTCTACTTACTCCAAGATCAACACGCCCAACTCCTTGAAAGCAGTGGTTTACCTCACCTGTGGGCTGAGATACTTTGGGGAGTTGAATGACCCCTTCATAGGGGTCGCATATCAGATAGCCTACATATCAGATAATTTACATTACTATTCATAACAGTAGCAACATAAATTACAGTTATGAAGTAGCAATGAAAATAACTTTATGGTTAGGGGTCACCACAAGATGAGTCACTGTTATTAAAGTGTTGTGGCATTAGGAATGAGAATCACTGCTCTAAAACATGCCTTGCCTGCCTCTTTTCTCTGCCACCGCCTTAGTTGGAATCATTGGCATAGGAAGATGACTATTGCTTCCCTCTGTCCCCTGCCACCACCCTCCTTAGTGTCTCTAAAACATCATGGAAACGTCTTGCAATTCCTCTCTTCTGCCCTCTCTCTCTCTCTCTGTCTCTCTCTCTCTCTCTCTCTGTCTCTCTCTCTCTCTGTGTGTGTGTGTGTGTGTGTGTGTGTGTGTGTTTCCTCTTTCCTGCTGACTAAAGGCCAACTTCACAGCCCTAACCCTTCCCAGCTCTATCACTTCATGTTCTCAGATGAACAGTGCTACTCCACGTTGTCCTGTCTGTGCTGGCCTTGCGTCTCCACTAGAAATGAGTGTCTCTACATGAAGTCTCCTCTACACCTGCTGACCATTCAGCATAAACATGACCTCCTCCATGTAACCTTCTCAGAAGGAAGAGGAGGCTGTCATGAGGAGATAGGCACAGGAAAGGGCAATGAGGGCCTAGGGAAACAATGGACCATGCTGCCTCAGGGACACTTGGTCAGAGCTGAACCACTGTAGGAGGTGACCTTACCAGTGCTTGAGGAGATAGCATATAGTTGCCCATGGCTACTGTGTTTGCTGTAACACATTTCTGTAATGCCTGGGTCTCAGGAGCTTGTCAGAAGGTATGCTATCCCTGAGACAGGAGGAACAACCAACCACATGGTACAATGATGCCATATATACTTTGGACTTCAGAGGCCCTACCTCCTCCACTGATCCCAGAAGTCAAAGGCTCAGCTATGATATCCGGAGGCAGTGTGAAGCAGTATAGTAATGTGGCTAAGCCTATGGGGACCCTAACTTTACCAACTATCTCGGACTTTGAACAGGTTATATAAACAGACCAAACCTTCATTTCCTCTGTAAAATAGGTATGTTGACTGCATCTGCCACACTGGGTCATCATGGGGCCTGACGGAGTCACCTGTATGCCAAGAACTGGAAAGTATCTTCAACACGGTCTGAGGACTGCTCATTAGTGCTGCTATTCACTGCAGTTTGGATGGCGAGGGTGACCCCGAGACCAGATATACCTCTCCTGTACAGCCAGCCTTTCAGGGTTGATCCCCACTGTCCTAGGTGGATCCTGCTCTGAGCCTCCTGAGTTACACCAAAATGCCCACCTCTATCACCTTGAACTGTCACATGCCTGTCTCTCCATCTAGGCTGTAATCCCCAGAGGGCACAAGGACCACCAGTGGCTCCAGACCTACAACGTATGTCCCATCTCTGAGGGCAGCTGCCAAGCCTTCCCATCCATAGCCTATGGCCTGAGAGCTAAAGCCTTGGCACCTGCCCCTGAGCTAGACTCTTGGAACAGATTGGAATTTAACTCATTCTCAGATTCAGGCATTTGTGGGGAAGGTTTCTGTTTCTGTCCAGTTTTCTAGAGCCACTGAGATTGTTCACGAGCTTGGTATAAAGACCTGGGAGGGATCTGAGGCATTTGTCACATATATGACAGAGGCAGAACACATTTCCTATGAGAAAAAAAAACTTAGAAAATTACCAACAGCCTTGACCACGCCACTAACCCATAAAGTGGCCCCCGGCGTGCTCACCCTTCGCCCCACAGGATGGCCCACAGAGAGCCGGGGATCTAGGGGTGAGTAAGAAAATATTTACCAAATGCAAAAATGTTTGGGGATTTTGGCAAAGAGCAGAGTCCAGTTGTTAGACTGGAAGTATGAACGAAGGAACCCCAGGTTGTCCTGCGGGTGCTCACTGCCCAGTGAGGAGCTGAGGCCAGAGGAAGAGAGGAGACAAGAGTTATAAAAAGAGCTCCACATAGAATATTCTGGAAGTCCAATGAAGGGGGAAGCACTGGCATGAGTGGGTTTGGTGTGAGGGTTCTTGGCTTAGGACTTGGAGTTTCAACACTGCATGGTGCAGAGCCAGCTCATAGCAGAGTGGACAGCAGGAGACATGAGAGAGGTGGGGAGGGTGTGCAGGCAGAAGTCAGGCCAGAAAAGCTGAAAATCACAGCCCAGGCAAGGAGTCTGCAGTTTTATTCAGTTAGCAGAGAGGGGAGAAAGGATTTTTCCCCCAATGGACAAGTGCTGTGGATAGATTTAGCAAGAACACAGGAAAAAATGGTTAGAAAGGACCAGATATAAGACGAAGGGGAAGCAAAGACAGATGCAGAGTCTCTGTTAGTAAGGAAAAGGGCCTAGAGTGAGACAGACTGGGAAAGCTGGGCATGTGGGTCTCCTGGAAGAAGGTCGGCACATTAGACCTGGCCAACAGCAACAGATCATCTTTGGATTGAGGGAGCTGCAGAGGCATCTGAGAGCCAAGGAGATCGTGACAGATGAGTTCGATCTTCGTGCATTCATCCAGGCCTGGGAACAGCAACAGAAGATAAACCGGCAGAACAGCCACAGCATAACACATAGGCCTGTCTCTGATAGGTCCATTGCCACTTCCAGGCCTTGAGAGGGGCAAAGAAAATAGCAGCAGCCCCCTGCTGAAGGTTCAATTACATTACCATTTCAACAAGAAGGTCTGGAGGACCCCGAACTCCTCCAGACCTACCAGAGGAGAGTTGCAAAGCACAGACTCCATACCAGGCTGAGGGACTCCAATGACAGGCTCCAAAGCCAGGTGACCTTGCCAAATCAGTTAACCTCTGTCTTGGTTTTCTTATCTGCAAACAAAATCCTTATAGGCTCTATGCAAAGAGTAAATGAGATAAAACTTTTAGGAAATGATTAGACCTATGTCAACACTCAGAAACTGTTGCCTCTTACAGATGACCTCCCTGTGACAACCCTTTATAAACACAATACCACTGCAAGTTACTTAACCCAGGAGCCTCGCTTACCTTGCCTTTGAACCTCAGTTTCTTTGTAAAGTGAGGATTCATAAAGCACTTATATAAGACTTGAAATCATGTTTAAGTACACAACCACTCTTGAAGCCATTGGTCTCTCTGGGCAGGACACTCATTCCTAAACCTATGTCTCCTCATCTGTGCCATCTCTGGACCCTCAGCACCCAAGAGTTCATAGTTAAATTTGGAATCACAGGAGGGACAGTATTTTGAGCCTTCCTGTAAGATTTGGGGTAATCTTTCTAGTTCACTCCATCTTTCCATGCCAAGTTCCATCTCCCGTCCTGAGACCCGGACAGCTGCTACCATACTGCTGTGTAAACATGCAGCGTATAAAACACTGAGAAAGGGGGAACTTCCCTGAGGAAGGAAGGAGAAGGGAACTGTCACTCACTCCCCTCCTCTCCCCCACTCATTCCCAGGAGGCATTGGAGATTGGACCCTGGTTTTCTTTCCAAGGTCACCTTCATGACAATTCCACCAAGGCTCTGGCTGGCAGCACCCGCCAACACCAGGCCGTGATGGATTGTTGCTCGCTCTGGCTACTGTTCGCTGCACAATCCAATCTCAGAGACACACATATTTCTCAATTCAGGGACTTCTTTTATTTTATGAAAAATCAGCCGGCTGCTCAGGCGTGAGTGGCTGAGCTTGGCAAGTGCTGTGGATTTTCCATGCCTGCTCCAGCCCTGTTGCCCCTCTGAACCCCTCTTCCTATACCTAACCCTCTCATTACCCACACTCAGTCTCATAGAGTATGGGAAAAGCCAGGCTAGGGAGTCAGTTAGCCCTCATTTAGCCTCTGCTACTGTTTGGATCTGGAACATCGCCCAAAGGCCATGCCCCATCCCCATCTCTGCTCCGGGAAGAAGAGAGTGAGCACTTTAACAGGCGGGGCCTGGTGGAGGTTTTCAGGTCACTGGAGGTGGGTCTTTGAAGAGAACTGTGGAACCCTGTCCCTCCCCCCTTCTCTCTCTCTCTCTCTCTCTCTCTCTCTCTCTCTCTCTCTCTCTCTCCTTCACCCCAATCATGGGAGTTTCCTACCATAATGTGCTGTCCTTCCCTGAGCCTCAGTTTCTTCCATTAAAGTTTTGACAGTACTACAGACAACTCCTGGATTACTGGATTATTCAAAGTCATAAGTGGGTGGCAGCCAGGCTCCTGGCCCAGGCATTGGACTCTATGAGCATCCTCTCTACCTTCTCCATTCCTGGCCTGTCTCTCTTTATTCTCTCTGCTCCCTGCTCATCTTCTTTTCCCTTATCTCTCTTCCCTGCCCCAGAACACCCCGTTGTAGAAGTCAGTCACTGCCGGGCGGTGGTGGCGCATGCCTTTAATCCCAGCACTTGGGAGGCAGAGGCAGGTGGATTTCTGAGTTTGAGGCCAGCCTGGTCTACAGAGTGAGTTCCAGGACAGCCAGGGCTACACAGAGAAACCCTGTCTCGAAAAACCAAAAAAAAAAAAAAAAACAAAACAAAACAAAAAAAAAGAAGTCAGTCACTACTGCAGGCCTCTTGGATGAGCAAGTCTTTGTTTTCAACCTTTTATCTGAACAAATGCATTCTGCCTTATTATCAGGATAATTATGATTCAGACACAAGGATTCCAAGATGGTACCACTAGCACCTACTGTCTTCACCCTATTAGATCTTAGGAAAACACTGTCCCAGTTCTTTATACTTAGATGTTCTGGTTCTAGTGTGCTACCTCCACCAACACTAAGAGAAAAGACCACTTTTCCTTGTGGGAAATGGCCAGGAGATTATCTCTAAGAAGCCAAATCAAGGCCAACTAGGAGCCTAATATCACCACAAGCCAAAGTTCTCAAGTTCTCCCTGGGCATTTGAGTTACTTGAAAACAGAAAACTTTTCACTGGGAAGAACAGCAGGGAGACGTAGTAGACATAAAGTCAGAACCAAAGCAGTTCTGTAGGAGGCGGGATAGACAGTGTATAACCTGGGAGACGGCTCTCAGTTCCCTTTTCTGATGTCAGCTCAGGGGCATAAGAAGTTAGCTTCTAAGTCCAGAAAGAACATCGGCCCTTGGTGGAAGACAACCATACCTTGAGTGTTGACACCAGCAACCAGAGCACAGCTTAGAGGCTCTAGGTGCATGGTCACCTGTTACCATGACAACGAGAAGACAGAGTCTTCTCAAACACCTGAGGCTCCATTGCTTCCGCCACTTGCTTTCAGCCGTTTGCTGAGCCCACTCACATGCCCATGTCTCCACCCCCACTGCCCCTGTGTCTTCAAAGCCATACACTCTGTGACCCCTCCATGCCCTGATCTCAACCCACTTTGCAAGGCAAAGGAGTGAATGGTCTTTAAAAATGCCATGCTGACCAGAACTTATCTTTGAAATCCTCCAGGCCCACCACTGTTCACAGACTAGTCTAACTTCTTGTACAGCAAGGATGTATGTGGTTTGTGTTTTGCTTTATAAGTTGAACACATGCAATTGCCATGATGAAACCAGCCTGGGACAATAACTAAAAAAGTGGGTGTAGCTGTGTATCAGTAAACTTTAACTGAGATTCACAGTCAGTGAGTCAAAGCTGCTGCCTGCTGTGACATAACCCTACCTTGTCCTGGGTGACTTGGCCCTTACCTGACAGACAGTTCGCCACCACTCGCCGTGCTCTGCTTTGTGCTGCACACACAAACTATTCTGCCAGTCCCCATCAATTGCTCAGGGCACTCCTTTTGGTCCCACCTTTGCCTCAGTAGCTCCTATGCATCTTAGGAGGCTCAGCCCAGGCTTTAATGGGAAATTTGGCAACATCCATCAAACCTTGAAATACACATTCTTTTTGACCTACCAACTCACTTCTAGAACTCCATACCAAAGGTTCAAAGTTCTTACACGTAAGGACTTATTACACTGTTGTCTAGAGTATTAAAAATATGGGAACCTAAGACAGTAAGTTATGGTATACAAATAGTGGATATTAGTCCATTAAAAATAATAGAGTAAGACAGGTGTGGTTACAAACCTGTGGTCCCAGTATTGAGGAGGCTAAAGCATGAGTTTTGCAAATCCAAAGCCAGCTTGGGCCACATAGTGAGTTTGAGCCCAGTGTGGACAACATAACAAGATACTGAATCCCAAAACTTAATAATAACTAAAACAAAATAGATACATCCACTCTGACTGGAAATTGTTTCCAAGATTATTGTGTATGTGATATACATGTTCATGTAGGTGTGTACACATGTGCATACAGGTGTGTGTGTCTGTGGGTGTGGGTGTGTCTGTGTGTGTGTTCTTGTTCTTGTGGACCAGAGTCATCATCCAGTGTCTTCCTCAATCATTCTTCACCTGATGCTTTTGAGGCAGGATCTCTCATTGACCTTGAAGCTCATCGACCCAGCTGAATTGTCCAACCGGTAAGCTCTAGACAGAGCTTACCCACTTCTTCTCAGCCACCACCCACTGCCCCCAGGGCTAGGATTATAGACATGCACCATCATGCATGATTTCTCATCTCTGTGCTGAGGATCTGAACTCAAGTTATCATGTGTGTGTGGCAGGCACTTAGCAACCGAACCATCTCCCAATCCTGTTTCCAAGATGTTTAAGAAAATATGCATGTTCTTAAAAGCCTGGATTTGTTCCTTAGCATGACAAAAGGAAGGAGGGGAGGAAGGGAATAGAAGGGAAGGAAGGAGAAAGAAGGAAATGACAGAAACAAGGGAAATAGAGGGGAGGGGGCAGAAAAACGGGAGGTGAGAACTGTGCATGGCAAATGCCATTTGTGTGAAAAATGTCTTCATGAACATACACGCAATGCTTTATGTGAACACCTGAAATGACACAAGTACCTTAGAAATAGAACTGCAAGTGGATCACGGGGTTGGAGATGCCACCCATGATTCCAAAGCTGTGCATTATGCAAGCCTACATGGAGTCTCACACAGAAGGCACAGTGGCAACACTGTCCCCTGTAGATACACAGCACAGTAGTGGCCTGGAGTTTGGAGAAAGAAAGCCTTTCATTTCTCACCTACTTTACTTACCTATTTGAATATCTCCAATGCTAAAGTCTGAGGTCCAGCCTAAAGTTAGACTACAATACAAATATTTGCCTGCCAGGCTGTGAGTCCTTGAGGGCAAAAAGTATCCCTTATTCATAGCAGTGTGATTTGCTCCATCGAGGAAAACCGTGAAAACCACAAAAAGAATTTATCTGCCTGACTTGAAGCCAGGTCTTGCCAAACAACATCAGGGAAGGGCGTTTAAGCAAAGGAGAGCAGTGGATGCAAAGGTGTAGATGGAGGATCTGCATACTCAAGAGGCATTCAAAGTAGCAAACATATGCAGGCAGGTATTGGGCTTAAAAACAGCCCCCAGAACCTCCTCTGAGTGCCTGGGAGCAAGCTGTGCTCTGCTGAAGGAGCCAAGTTTACTCAAGGCCAGACATCCAGAGAGAAAAATCAAGGTGTTCTATCATTCCGGCATTCCTGGCCAAGGAAAGAACATAGAAAGCAAACTGGCATTGGCCCTCTGGAAATCAGGGGCAAAAGATAACTTCTAACAGACTCATAAGAGAAGGGCTCATGGAGAAGCTGATGTAGGACATGATGCTCAAAGGATGGTAGAAGTTTCAGCAAAGATGAGACCGAATGAGGCATGAGTGGGCAGGGTCTTGAGCAAAAGAAGAGTAATAAGAGAACTCAGGAAGTGTTTGAGGGGCTGAAGCGTGGAGCCCCATGCAAAGAAGGCCAGAGATGAAGTGGGCAAGGTTGGCTAGCTTGATGGGGAAGGCTTTGAGCATGAGGCCAAGGATGCTGGCCTGTTTCCACACCATTGGTAGAGTCTGAGTTTCCAGCTGACATTCTCGGAAGCCGAGGGTCATTATCCAGGACATTAAGTGGCTAATGGGCCCATCTCAGTGCCCTGTGCAGCCTGGAGCACAAACGGTTTCCAAATGCTGTTTTTATCTCTTGGCAACGGTGAGGCCAAGCCCTGAGAACGATAAACCCTGAGATGTGATGCTCCACTCTCCTGTCTACTGCCCATGGCCGAAAGCCCTGAAAAACAACTCTTCTGCCTCCTCACCAACCCACCCCCAGCCCAACCCCGAACCAGTGCGGCCATTTCCAGGAAACAAAGCCAAGCCCACACCTGCTCTCTCTGACCTCATTTCTCCCCCAACTAATTGATCAGAGTGCAGTAATAATAGCAGGCTTCAAGAGCACTGGTCCCCCAGTGGGCCCAAGGCTCAAGAGAGTGCCTCAATTATTAATCTTCCACCAGCTGCCAGAGCCAACAGGCCTCCTGGGTGTCCAGAGGGGTAGTCTGGACCAGATTGAGAATGATTCAAGTTTAAAAGGGTGGCTGAGTAAGACCCAACAGGTCTAAGGCTACATCTGGAGCCAGAAGGCAGCAAAATCTACCTGTAGTGACTGTGGGGAGCAATCTGCCACTTTTGGCTCTTACGGGGAACAGGTCATTTCAAAGGCCCCAGGACACCCTTCCTATATACTTACCTCTAAGTCTCCTTCCAAAATAAGATATAACCAGTGGGAAAGGGACAAAAGGGAGCCTTCCTGACCATCCTAGCCAGGTTCCAAACTAGCCCCTCCCAATGCTTCACCCACAGTTCATATCCAATGCTTTCTAAGGAATCAGGGTATGAGGCAGGTGAAGATATGAAAACTGTTCTCCCACCTCAGCCCTCCTCAGCCCACCTCAGTCTACTTCAGCACACCTCAGCACACCCTCAGCCTTCCTCAGCTCTACTCAGCACACCTCAGCACACCTTAGCACACCTCAGCCCTACTCAGCCCTCCTCAGCACACCTCAGCACACCTCAACACACCTCAGCCCTCCTCAGCACACCTCAGCACACCCTCAGCACACCCTCAGCCCTCCTCAGCACACCTCAGGACACCTCAGCCCTCCTCAGTCCTACTCAGCACATCTCAGCCCTACTCAGCACAACTCAACACACCTCAGTACACCTCAGCACACCTCAGCACACCTCAGCCCTCCTCAGCACACCTCAAGACACCTCAGCCCTCCTCAGCCCTCCTCAGCCCTCCTCAGCACACCTCAGCACACCTCAGAGGCCCAACCTTTCTACCATAACACAAATGTGTCTCCTCCAAGAAGACATCTGCAACTGTTTCTGCCCTCCTGCCTCCTTTCTCTGGGCTACTCCGCTGAGAGCACAGAAGGGCTAGTTTTCAGTGTCCCTTTGTGTCTAGGAGTGGCTGGTGTATCCTCATAAACTTTTCAAGGGCAAAGCTCTTTTCTTTTGGGAAAAGGGAGGTGGGTCTGTGAGCTTCAAGACTGGCCTCAGCCACTAACCAGCCCTATGATCCTCAGGCTCTCAACCTGAGAACTGGAGGCGATGGTGGCTCTGGCCTCCCCGGTACACTATAGAGGACCAGCAGGCTGTGGTGGTCCAGCTTTCCAACAGGAAGTCCACTTTCCCCACCGGGCCCACTACCCCCCCCACACACACACACACAAATCTGTGTGTTCACAGAGGAACCTCATCTTTTCACACTAAAAACGAGATGAAGCAACTGCCCCACTACCCTGGGCTGTTGACAGGGCTACCAAGCTGGCATCAGGACCAGCCTTGTGCTTTCTAACCAGGATGAACTGCATGCTCGATAAAATAACAGCACCTCTTAAACCAAAAGTTACATGACAGAGAAGCCAGGAGCCACGTGTGACTCTGAGATGCCTTTTGGAGATCACTACTCTGCAAGAGAGGACTGAAGGAAATAGAACCAGAGTAGACAATCCGAGGTAGCTTAGGTCTTGCTAACCATCAGGCATTCTCCTGAATCCCAACACCCCTTTGAAGGTTGTCAGTTGTCTGCTGGTCTTCAGGTCCCTCCTTCACAGGACACCTCAAAGAGCTATAGCAAGCCCTTCAAAATGGTCAGCTATCAAGAAGCAGCTATGTCTTTGTGTTGGCTGAGACGATATGAATACCACAAAGTTCACATATTTTAACTGTTATAATTCAGTGAGTTCTACAAGTGCATATATTCACATAATGACCACCACACTCATGAGAGAGAACATTTCCATCACTCTGAAAGATTTCTTCTCACCCCACTCTACGGACCACTGACCTGACTTTTGGCTGATGTTTTCCCCTTCTAGGATTTCATATACATAGGCTGACACACTCTGGAGCCCTTTGTGTCTCGCTTCTTCGCTGAGGAGCTCTTTTCCATTGTAGGAGTATTCCTCCATGGATATCCTTTCATTGAACATTTGGGCTGTTTCAATATTTTTACTATGCAAGAAGAGTACTACTGTAGTGATTGATAGAAATCCTAGCTTGTTGTTTATCATAGACTCACAATCAGAGCTAAACAGGTCCCAAGTGATCATCAAGTCAAACAATTTCATCGTGAAGATTATAGAGCTGAGTTCAGAGGGGAAAGTTCAGGGTCACTCTGCTCCTTAGAGTATGTTCACCAGGATTCAGAATCCACGTCCATAGTTAGTGGACCAGACCTGCCCTTAGCAAGGTCCCTGGGCACTTTCTAGTCATGTTCAAGTTTGAGAATCGATGGCTTAGCAGGCGATGGTAAGTCATGGACTAAGCCACCTGATCCCCAGGCTGGAGCTGCTCTTCCAGCATCATAGTGATTGGCAGTTGAGCTTGTGGGCAATTAGGACTCACAACTTCAGGCTCAGAAAAGCCCTTCTAATCTGTGGGGTGGGGTGGGGGGTTGGATGGCTTAGCTAAGTTGCCGCTGCCTCTGTGTTCTCATGGAAACATAAAACCTCTCAGTGTCTGGGTCAGCTTAGGTCCCAGAGGCCCTGGGACCCTTAATTGAAAATCATGATTATTTATTTAGATGACAATGCTGTTAGCATGCAAGATTAATGACAGCCATGTGGTCTAGATTGAAGGAGACAGAAGAGACTGGGTGAAGATTTCTCAGTGGGGCTTTCAGAGTAGAAGTGCTCAATAGACTCACCTCCCATAGACATCCCTTTACTGTGTTATCTACTACACACAAGCATGTTTCCCTATAGTGAAACAATGGCTACAAACTGCTTCCATCTTAAAGTTGTAAAACAGCATATCGTTTCTCTCATAATGGATAACAATATCAGAGTGATGGGTTAATAGGTGAAAATAATATTGCTCATTATGACATTTGTTCTATTCTGTGATTGGCTATTCCAGATAGAAAATATGTGATAAACCAGAATCACTTACAGATGGACCACATCACCTAACAAAACAGTAACACTCAAGTAGAGTTATCCTCAGGCATTTATTGAATCCCAGGATGACCTGCAAACTAGAACACAGAGCAGGGGCATGGATGAATCCCTGTTCTCTGAAAGTCTTTAGTTCAGCAAGAGAACCAAATTAAGCTAAGAAACAAGGGACCACTCAAAGCAGTCTGCCCTTGATCAGGTATCAGAATTTCTGAAGTTCAGGGAACAGAAGTCCTATAGCTGAACTGAGTAAAGCCTTAAAAGAAAGAATGGGTGAGAGCATGGAAATGGAGACTAGCTTGAGCTTCTGTGTGGAGGAGGGACAGGTGCATGCTGCAAAAAGTTCCTGTGTAGTTAGAGTGGGAGAGGATTCAGACACAAGGAGATGATCCCAGAGAGAGAAGTGGGAGCCAACATCAAAGCTAAGCTAACAAAACAGGAAATTTCCTTCAAGACTAAGGGGTCACCAAAGGGTTTCAATAGAGCTCAATTTGGTCAGACTTGTGTCTTGACCCTTAGAAAATGATAGACTCATGACACATTATAGACAGGAAGAAATGGCATGAAAATGCATGCAAAGCTTGCAGCCAGTTCCCTCCCCATTTGCTGAAAGCCCAGATTTCTGGACCCCTTTCTGGGCACAATTAATGAAAATCTCTGCAGTAAGGCATGGCAATCTGTTTTAGTTTTAGAATGCTGGTTTTCATGTTGGGTTGGGTTTTGATTTGTTTGCTGTTATTTGAGATCATCGATTTTAATCTTCTCATTTTCCACAAGGGAAAATTAAGGCTTAAAATGATGAATGAGTTTCTAAAAGGTCACACATTCAGTAAGTGGCAGAGCCCAAACTGCCCTACTCAAAGGCCCTTTGCTCCTTGCTTGATGGAAGATGGATTTTATTCCAAAGCACCTCCAGTGGACAACATGTGCTCCATAGATATATCTCATAGGATTATCCTACCTGTAACCGTCCCAGTAGAAAATATTCTGGAAATCTCTGCTCACCCTTCTCAACAAGGTGCCCTGTAACCTCCCTTCCCATACAAGCATCAGCACATACCGTCCAAGGCCAGTTGGAATCAGCTTTCTACAGGTCCTTCTGCTACCATACATAGAACAACAATGTCTCCCAGCATATGCTGGACCCAGGTGATGGGTGTCAAAAGAGTAGATGAGGACTAGAAAAAAGGGATTAATGCCATTTCATGTCACAGAATGCAGAGACTTCAGCAAGGGACAAATTTCACAAAACAGCTATAGCTGCCTTCATGCAGTCTTCCTTGTAACTCATTCCAACTGACAGTCTATGGGTAATGTGTGTGGACTCATTGCTTCAAGTGCAGGTAGATCTGCTTTAAATAAAGTGAACACACACATATAGAATTAGGAGCCTAATAATAGTATGCAACCCTGAGCAGAGCAGGGTGACTGTAGTTAACAATAATTCTGTTTCAAAATAACTGGAAGAGAGATTTTTAATGTTTTCACCACAAAAAGGTAAATATTTGCTGTGAAGGATATGCTAATTAACTTGATTTGATTAGTCCATGTAGTATTGATATATCCAGTATCCACGATTACTGTGTCAATTTAAAATAAGACAAAAGCATACAACATGGCACATACTCTGTACCAAGACTTTCTCAAAATTCCTTACATTTTTTTAATCCATGTAAAAAAACCTTTGAGGCACATGTTATTATTACTTTATAAATGAAGAAATGAAGACCCAGAGAGGTTAAGTGACTAGCTTGTCTTCAGGCTAGTGGGCGGGATTCAAATATAAGCAATCTGGCTCCAGAGTCCATACTCCTAGTCACAATGCTAAACCTTCTGTATGCCAAGGTCAGTGCTGTTAACTGGATAAAAAAGATGAACCAGAGCCAGCATTGGGAAATCTTACATCTAATGGGGGATATAGTCAACTAACACAGACAATACCACACAGTATGATTAGAGGTGGGACGGAGAGGATTGTCTACAGCCTAGTATAGGGATCAGAGGAATGGCGGCTTGAAAGAAAACCATCTGCCAGCAGCTACTCCTGAGGAAGAAGTTGTCTATTGCTGTGATGAAAACAATGACCAAAACGCAAGTTGAGGAGTAAAGGCTTTATTTAGCTTACACTTCCATGTTACTGTTCATCAGGGAAGGAAGCCAGGACAGGAACTCCAGCAGGGCAGGAACCTGGAGGCAGGAACTGATACAGAGGCCATGAGGGTGCTTCTTACTGGCATGCTTCCCCTGACTTGTGCAGCCTGTTTTCTTATAGACTTAGGACCACCAGCCCACGGATGGCATCACCAATCATGGGCTGGCCCCTCCCCCATTGATAACTAATTGAGAAAATGTCTTACAGCTGGATCTGATGAAGGCATTTCCTGAACTGAGGCTCCTTCTTCTCTGATGACTCTAGTTTGAGCCAAGTTGATACACAAAACCAGCCAGTACAAAAGTCATAAACATTTCTGTGCCTGGACAATTCTGATCCTGAGGATCCCCCTTCCCCCTTATTTGACCTGTGTACTTCACACTCTGACCCCCCTCCCATTGAAAGAAGACTCAGTCAACCCCCACTTCCTGGATTCGGTGTATTCAGATTCTGTGTATTCTGGAAGTCTGTGTTATTCTATGTTAGTAGTCCCTAATCTTCTATGGCTGCTATATGCAAAAAGGTTCTTTGAATTAAACTTTCTAAAAAGAAAATAATAATCTAATCATGCCCCAAACCCAAGAAACAGTATTCCTCCTTCCCTCTCTACTTTGTAAAGAAGAAGACACATGGTTGGGGAAGTGGAGACTGGCTTCCATCTCCAAGAAATTTTTGACAAAGGAAAGACACCAACGGAAGTGAACAATAACCTCCAGGTTATTCCCTGATTTATGGGGATGATCCTCCTCAGGTAAGATTTTGGCTGAGATGAGAAAACGTGAACAGTTAGAGCATGCAGATTGTACCAGCTGCCTGTCTGAAGCCCTTTGAACAAAGGTAAGGGTGAAGGTAGATTCGTTATGAATGCTGGAGGGCATTCCATGCAGTGAGGTCACCACCCTATCTCTAAGAGATACTTTATCAAGTACTACCATAGATAAATACTGAGTTGGGATGAAGATCAGAAATACCCCTCAAGAAAAGGCAAAGACCAAGAGAACTTAACTTCAGTCAGTCTCTGTTCTGGACACTCAGAAACTGTGAATTATCTGTAAAGAAAGGAGTTCCAGTGGTTGAAGTCCAGCCTCTGGGTTTATTCATTCTCTGGGTCTATTTCCTGACCTTTGCTATGAGGCTAGTAACCTATGGTAGACTCTGCACTATTTGAGCATGTTGGACAGGATAATCATTGTGACTACTCTTTGCAAATTGATTTAAGATGTAGATGTAAGTTTATAATAATAATGCCAAGTTTGACTTCCACTAACTGATCCCCATCCAAGAAAACAACTGTAGTTTTTGTTTCTATTTACCATTTTATTAGTATAGTTATTTATTTCATAGAATTTCTGGACAGTGTATAAAAGTATCATTCAATTCCAAGAAAAGAAATCAAGGAGTCAGGCCTGATCACATAGTCCAGTACTTCTAGCTGTTCAGGAGGCTGAGGCAGGAAGATAAATACATCTAAGACCTGTGTGGTATAGAGAATGTGAGAGAGAGAGAGAGAGAGAGAGAGAGAGAGAGAGAGAGAGAGAGAGAGAGAGAGAGAGAGAGAGAGAGAGAGAGAGAGAGAGAGAGAATGCTGAGCAAGTTATGGGGAGCAGGCCATTAAGCACTCCTCCATGGATCCTGCCTCTGCTTGAGTTCCTGCCCTGACTTCCCTAGGTGATGGACTATATCTGGGATGTGTCAGTCAAATAAATCCTTTCCTTTCCAAGTTATTTTTTGTTCGAGCTATTTTCTCAAAGCAATACAAAGCAAACTAGAACAATATTCACCCCTTAAGATTTAGATTTTGCTATATTCAACTGGAAAATCTGGATGAAATGGACAATTTCTGGACAGATACCAAATACCAAAGTTAAATCAGGATCAGATAAACCATCTAAACAGTCCCATAACCCCTAAAGAAATAGAAGCTGTCATTAAAAGTCTCCCAACCAAAAAAAGCACAGGACCAGATGGGTTTAGTGCAGAATTCTATCAGAACTTCAAAGAAGACCTAACACCAATACTCTTCAAACTATTCCACAAAATAGAAACAGAAGGAACACTACCCAATTCATTCTTTGAAGCCACAGTTATGCTGATACCAAAACCTCACAAAGACCCCACAAAGAAAGAGAACTTCAGATCAATTTCTCTTATGAATATTGATGCAAAAATTCTCAATAAAATTCTTGAAAACTGAATCCAAAAGCACACCAAAACAATCATTCACCACAATCAAGTAGGCCTCATCCCAGGGATGCAGAGGTGGTTCAATATACAGAAATCCATCAATGTAATCCACTACATAAGCAAACTCAAAGAAAAGAAACACATGATCATTTCATTAGATGCTGAAGAAGCATTTGACAAAATCCAACACCCCTTCATGTTAAAAAGTCTTGGAAAGATCAGGAATTCAAGGCCCATACCTAAACATAGTAAAAGCAATATGCAGCAAACCAGTAGCCAACATCAAACTAAATGGAGAGAAACTTGAAGCAATTCCACTAAAATCTGAGACTAGACAAGGCTGCCCTCTCTCTCTTCCTATCTATTCAATATGGTACTTGAAGTTCTAGCTAGAGCAATTAGACAACAAAAGGAGGTCAAAGGGATATGTATTGGAAAGGAAGAAGTCAAACTATCATTATTTGCAGATGATATGATAGTATACTTAAGTGAACCCAAAAACTTCACCAGAGAACTCCTATAGCTAATAAACTACTTCAGCAAAGTGACTGGATATAAAATTAACCCAAACAAATCAGTAGCCTTCCTCTACTCAAAGGATAAACAGGCTGAGAAAGAAATTAAGGAAACAACACCTTCACAATAGCCACAAACGATATAAAGCATCTTGGTGTGACTCTAACCAAACAAGTGAAAGATCTGTATGACAAGAACTTCAAGTCTCTGAAGAAAGAAATTGAAGAAGACTTAAGAAGATGGAAATATCTCCCATGTTCGTGGAATGACAGGATTAATATAGTAAAAATGACCATCTTGCCGAAAGCAATATACAGATTCAATACAATCTCCATCAAAATTCCAACTCAATTCTTCATAGAGTTAGAAAGAGCAATTCTCAAAATCATTTGGAATAACAAAAAGCCCAGGATAGACAAAATTATTCTCAACAATAAAAGAACTTCTGACAGAATCAGCATCCCTGACCTCAAGCTGTACTACAAAGCAATAGTGATAAAAACTGCATGATATTGGTACAGTGACAGGCAGGTAGATCAGTGGTATAGAATTGAAGACCCAGAAATGAATCCACGAACCTATGGTCACTTGATCTTTGACAAAGGAGCTAAAACCATTGAGTGGAAAAAAAGACAACATTTTCAGCAAATGGTGCTGGGTCAACTGGCAATCAACATGAAGAAGAATGCAAATTGATCCATTCTTGTCTCCCTGTATAAAGCTCAAGTCCAAGTGGATCAAGGGCCTCCACATTAAAGCAGATACACTGAGTCTAATAGAAGAGAAAGTGGGGAAAAGTGTCAAATTCATGGGCACAGTGGAAAAGTTCCTAAACAGAACACCAACGGCTTATGATCTAAGATCAAGAATCAACAAATGGGACCTCATAAAATTGCAAAGCTTCTGTAAGGCAAAGGACAATGTCAATAGGACAAAACAGCAACCAACAGACTGGGAAAAGATCTTTACCAATTCTGCATCTGATAGAGGGCTAATATCAAATATATACAAAGAACTCAAGAAGTTAGACTCCAGAGAACTAAATAACCCTATAAAAAATGGGGAATAGAACTAAACAGAGAATTCTCAACTGAGGAGACTCGAAGGGCTGAGAAGCACCTAAAGAAATGTTCAACATCCTTAGTCATTAGGGAAATGCAAATCAAAACAACCCTGAGATTCTACCTCACACCAGTCAGAATGGCTAAGATCAAAAACTCAGGTGACAGCAGATGCTGGTGAAGATGTGGAGAAAGAGGAACACTCCTCCATTGCTGGTAGGATTGCAAGCTGGTACAACCACTCTGGAAATCAGTCTGGCGGTTCCTCAGAAAACTGGACATAATACCACCTGAGGACCCAGCTATACCACTCCTGGGCATATTTCCAGAAGATGCTCTAACATGTAATAAGGACACATGCTCTACTATGTTCATAGCAACCTTATTTATAATAGCCAGAATTGGAAAGAATGTCCTTCAACAGAGAAATGGATACAGAAAATGTGGTACATATACAATGGAGTACTACTCAGCTATTAAAAATGACTTCATGAAATTCATAAGCAAATGGATGGAACTTGAAACTATCATCATCCTGAGTGAGGTGACTCAGTCATAAAAGAACAAACATGGATTGTACTCACTGATAAGTGGATATTAGCCCGAAAGTTCGGAATACCCAAGATTCAACTCACAGACCATATGAAGCCTAAGAAGAAGGAAGACCAAAATGTGGATGTTTCAGTGCTTTTTAGAAGGGTGAACAAAACATTCACAGGAGGAAATATGGAGACAAGGTGTAGAGTAGAGACTGAGGAAAGGCCGTCCAGGGACTGCCCCATCTGGGGATCCATCCCATATACAACCACCAAATCCAGATGTTATTGTGGATACCAGGAAGTACTTGCTGATGGAAGCCTGATATGGTTGTCTCCTGAGAGGCTCTGCCAGAGTCTGACAAAGACAGAGGCGGAAACTTGCAACCAACCATTGAACTGAGCTCGGGGGACCCCAATGGAGGAGTTGGAGAAGGGACTGAAGGAGCTGAGGGGGTTTGCAGTCCCATGGAGGGAGACACAGTGTCATCCGGCCAGACTCCCTGGAGCTCCTGGGGACTGGACCACCAACCAAAGAATACACATGGAGCGACCCATGCTGCTGGCTACACATGTGGCAGAGGATGGCCTTGTTGGACATCGGTGGGAGGCAAGGCCCTTGGGCCTGAGGGTGTTCGATGCCCCAGTGTAGGAGAATACCAGTGTGAGAGGACAGGAGTGGGGGGAGCACCCTTATAGAGGCAGGGGGATGGGGTATGGGAGAGGGAGTTTCCAAAGGGGAGACCTGGACAAGGGAAAATATTTGAAATGTAAATAAAGAAAATATCCAATCCAAAAAAAAAATTCGTATTTTGTTTCTACTTTTCTCCAGTATTCTAGAATAAACACCTTGGGTAAAGAATTCCAAGTGGGTAGAACAGCTCGATGGGTAAAGTCACTTCCTACCAACCCTGATGACCTGAGGTTGATCCCCAGAACCCATGAGGCAGAAGGAGCAAATCTACTCTTGCAAGTTGCCTTCTGCTCCCCACAGGTGCAGTAAGACACTGTCCATCCATGTACAGATAAGTAAATTAATGTAAAAGGAATTCTTTTTTCAGATAGGTTCTCATTGCATAGACCTGGTTGGTCTGAAACTTTCACTGTAGACCTCTTCGGACTCAAAATTAAAGATATTTTCTTGCCTCTGACTTTCTGGCTGCTAGGATTAAAAGGCATGTCCTGACATAGTTAACCAATCTTGGATCTGAATTTAAGGCATGCTGCTCTGTAACTGGTATCTTCTCCTCAGCAAGTGCTCTGGGCCCTGCATAGATTCCATCAGTACCAGTGTGACACTTCAATGTATCCACTCACTTTCATATCTCATCTACTGAGAGTCCAGAAACCTTTTGAGCATAGGAACTCTGTCTTGCTTGCTCTGTGACCCCAGTATCTACATACAAAATCCTGACCAGATAGGTTTATAGAATTGCACAAGTGAATTTGTTAGGGTGGGAAAGATATAGGGTTAATTTCTGAGTGGCTGCAGTTAAGTGAAGGAAGTATAAAAGTTCACAATGCCTAGAGTCAAAGACACTGTTCTCAAATAGCACATCTTCTAAGTACCAAGAGGCCCTGGCCTGCTGAAGGCCTTTATTGAGGCCCGAAGGCAAAGGCGATTTCAGAACCATGGATAGCTCCATGGTGAGGTCCCTCTGGCCTGGAGCCTAAACAGGCCTTTCCACCACCAACCAGATGTTCCTGCTTTCTCAGCCAGCTTAAGGCTAAAACAAACCTTTTCAACCAGGGTTTATCAGAGTTTCTAAATTACATACTGGGAAGAAATTTAATTGGTTTAATTAAGAAAGTTTATTTCATGGTAATTCAGTTTTGTTATGCTGCGAGACTTAATGTGTCCTCTGGTGGGAGCATCTGTTATAAATATTCATGGCCTCTCTCAAATGCCCTCTCTTGGCCCAAATCTCCCTCCCCCCAACCCATAGAGTTGGAAAATGTGTCTGAAGAATGTTGAGGAAGGTAAAGGTTCACTGAGCAAGGACACTAGGCCACAACAAGGTCAACTGGACTCACTGTAGAGATCCAGGAGGCTGGAGTTGCAAGATTTAATGTGTTGCTCCTGCATTTTACAGAGAGGAAAAACTGAGGCCTGGAGGGAGAGGGTGGGTCACTTCCTTCGTAGAGCTAATACCAGGAACTGAATCACCTGAATTAGAGTCCATTGCTTTTGCCTGACAAATTGTAAACCCAAACTGTTTTCAAGCTCATAATAGAAATCATCTGGTTTTCTTACATATATGGAGAAAGCTGAAGACAAGAGGCTGACTTGACCAAGCAGCTTTAGATCCGTCTGTCTGACTCCATTGGCAGGACTATTCAAGCACCAAGAATCATACACCTTCAATCAGATAAGCTTCTGTGAAAAACACTCACACAGCTAACACAGCTATACTGAGTCGCTGAAACCCACATTGCCTTTGCTTGGATGAATTTACAGTCCAGCTGGGCAAAGGTGGGAAACTGGAAATAAGAACTCCTTATTCATTGCTGAAACTACTCATCTGTCTCGTGCACTCCATTCTTTCTTGTATCTGTGCTTTATACACAAAAAGCCCTCCCTAACACAGCTGCCTAGCAACCCCCTACTCCTTCAAGAACCAGAAGTCTTTAGAATCTCTCCCCTGGCATGCACAACATGACTAGGTCCCTCTTGCCTCTATGCCCCATTGGGCATCCTATCTCATAGCAGTCGTCACACTGAACAGTTACTTTTTTTAACTTGTCTGTCTCCCATCAGGGTAAGCTCCTTGGAATTGCCTGTGCCAAATGCATTGTCTGGCAAAAAGACTAGAAGCTCCGCAAATAGTAGCTAAATAGATGAGTGTAAAGCTAATTTAATATGGAGTTTCAGTTCACTGGGTTATAAACCTGGAATAGTTTTATTTTTCCAATAACTGCTACCAACTGTGCTCTGTTGAGCCCGCCTTTTCCTGCTGGTAGCAGGCTGCCTAAACAAACTCAGTCTGAGGCCATCACTTCCCAGTCACTTTCAGTTATTAGAACAGTCTCATATGGGTTCTCTGGAACTCTGTGTGATTTACTTGCAATTTTTATTCTTATTCAAAGCTCTCTCTACCCCACCTGTTATTTCCTGATCCCTGTCCCTACAATTACCAATCCAGTTCAGAGGAGGGAGAGTTCCCTCCCTCTCTCCCCTCCTCTCCTCTACTCATCTTCCTCCTTCTTTGCCACCCTGGAATTAGCATGATGAGATAAAAGCAAAGAATACCTCTAAATGACAGCCTCTAGTGCAAGACAATCCTCTCCTAACTATGCCCTAGATGATGACCTGGTCCGTCGCCTAAGCCCTTCTTACAGCTACAGAGAGAACTCCCCCATAAGTTCTGACAATGAGGACCCTCCCTAAGCAACAGCCTATGGCCCAGTCTTCACTGAGATTTGACTCCTGGCTGGCATGCATGGCCACACCCTCTCAAACCCAATCCCACCAGGGCACACTCCAGCCTAACTAGGGTTCAGAAGGCTATGCCTGCCCCATCACTCCCTTATGTTTATCCCTTGCTACACCAGGACCAGGCCAAACAATAAATGAAGAAAAACTTACCTGTCTTCCTGACTTTATGGATTCCCATCTTCTCTTTCCCAAAAATGGAGAGGGAAGCAATAGCTTTTCCCCATCTATTCTCTTGTTCTAGGGGAAGATGTCAGAGTGGGGTTGGATTTTAAAACCAGAAGATCCTCAGTCACTCCTTAGGAATGTGGTCTCCTAAGTCCTGGCCACCTCAGTCACTCCTTAGGAATGTGGCCTCCTAAGTCCTGGCCACCTCAGTCACTCCTTAGGAATGTGGCCTCCTAAGTCCTGGCCACCTCAGTCACTCCTTAGGAATGTGGCCTCCTAAGTCCTGGCCACCTCAGTCACTCCTTAGGAATGTGGCCTCCTAAGTCCTGGCCATCTCAGTCACTCCTTTGGAATGTGGCCTCCTAAGTCCTGGCCATCTCAGTCACTCCTTAGGAATGTGGCCTCCTAAGTCCTGGCCATCTCAGTCACTCCTTAGGAATGTGGCCTCCTAAGTCCTGGCCATCTCAGTCACTCCTTAGGAATGTGGCCTCCTAAGCCCTGGCCATCTCAGTTACTCCTTAGGAATGTGGCCTCCTAAGACCTGGCCATCTCAATCACTCCTTTGGAAGATAGTCACCCTGAGTTCTGGTCATCTTCTTTAAAACGTAGAGACCTTGTGTCTTTTTCCTAAGATGTACTACTAGAAAGTTAAAAGGAGAAAGGGGGTCGTCTGGGATGGCTTAGCAGGCAAAGGTGCTTATGTCCAAGTTCACTGACCTGAGTTCAGCCCCCAGGACTCACACCGTGAAAAGACAGAAACAATTCTGCAAAGCTCTCCTCTGACCTCCACATACACACGTGTGCTATGCACACTGTCTTAGTTAGGGCTTCTGTTGCTTTGAAGATACATCATGACCAAGGCAACTCTTATAAAGGACAACATTTAATTGGGGCTGGCTTACAGTTTTAAAGGTTTAGTTCATTATCATCATGGCAGCATCCAGGCAGACATGGAGCTGAAGGAGCCAAGAAGTCTATACCTTGATCCAAAGACAGCCAGGAAGAGACTGGAATTCCACACTGGTCCTAGTTTGAGCATAAGGCCTCAAAGCCCACCCCTCCAGTGCCATACTCCTCCAACAAGGCCACACCTTCTCCCAAAAGGCCACACCTCATAACAGTGCCACTCCTCATGGGCCAAGCATTCAAACATATGAGTTTATTAGGACCATATCTGTTCAAACATCCACACACACATGCATGGGGAAGAGAATAAGTAAATAAATAAATGTAATTTTTTGTATTAAGAAGAAAGAATCCTCTCACACTTATTCTAGCCTTCCCACTATGTCTCAGAATTTGGGGCCAGCATTGGAATGGCTCAGAAAGAAGCCATTCGAGGGAGTTAATGGCAGTAGGGTTTGTTTTTTGGTTTTTTGGTTTTTTTTTTTTTCAGAATACAATCTGAAGATGAACTGAGGAGACTAAACAGAATTAGAATTTATGAAGATAGAAAAGTAGTCTTGGCACAAGGAAGAAGAAAATGGATGTTATAACATTGTGAAACAGACATCACAGAGATCAGCATACAGTGGACACCCAGTAAATAATATGAATTAAACAATGAATTAAAAATTCACCTGCGCCGGGCGGTGGTGGCGCACGCCTTTAATCCCAGCACTTGGGAGGCAGAGGCAGGCGGATTTCTGAGTTTGAGGCCAGCCTGGTCTACAGAGTGAGTTCCAGGACAGCCAGGGCTACACAGAGAAACCCTGCCTCGAAAAATAAAAAAAAAAAAATTCACCTGCAACAATAAATTCTCTTTGGCAGAATATATATATATATAAATCACCAGACATTCTAAAATCAAATCACCTCCCTCCTGTTACTGATGAATCTTCTGAAGCCATTTGACCTCTTTTGGCCTTTATTTTCTCATCTGAAAAAAAATGAATAATAAAACAATTCAGAGGATTGGTAGAAAGGCTCATGGTATTCTTGGCTCATCAGGGCTGATAAAACACCTAGAATCTACCATACAGGGTTATGTTTCTCCTGGATAAATGCTGGACTCTATTTCCAAGATGCCATTAAATTCTTAGCAATGGAGAATAGGCAGAAATAAGGCTTACCACGCCCACACTTGGCCTCCAAATCACTCCTGCAACTGTCCAAGCCTTCTCTCATCCCTGCAAGTGATGCTGAAAAATGAAAGACTCAAGCAAGGTAAAGAAAAGGGCTGCTCTCTAGAGCCACCAGGCAAGAAGGATGAGAAATAACCACCTCTGTTCAATCACTAGGATCCTAGGGCCGTGTGCTCCAGCAGCATTAATATTTCAGTCAAAGCCCACATAGAATGTGCTGGGTGAATGTAGGCCATTGTTACTAGTCATATTTTATATCACACATTAGCTCATATAGACTTTTTTTTGATTCTCACAGTGCCCTTATGAATGAAATATGGAAACCCAAGATTACAAGATTACTGAATTCTGTGAATGAAGTATCTGAGATCAAAGTAGGCTAGTGAATGGAGAGATCTACCAAAACCAAGGTCTTTTTACCTGACTCCAGCCTATTTTCTCCTTCTAGACATCAAACCCTTGTTATGGTAGGCACAAAACCAACCCTGTCCATGACAGAGGGTGACAGTACCAGGTGGGCACTGGGATTTGCTAAGATTGTTGGAAGGATCTTAAGGAGTTAGTCATTCCTGACAAGGCTTATAAACAGTCAAGTAGGTCAGATGAGGTGCCATCATTGATGATTTAGAAGCCCATCATAGACTGAATGGGTAGATATAGATTCTGATTCTGTTCCTGACCCTGTCTTGATAAGTGATGTTGGAAAAGTCACTGTGCCTGTCTGAACTTCAGTTATGAGTTAAAAACCTACAGAGCAACATCAAGATCAAGAGTTAGTCCTTCCCCAGAGGTCTGGAGGCCTCATGGCTGTAGAGTACATGGAGAATACCCTACCTCTAGGGCACTTCAGGATTCCCCAGTGCATGAGGCAAGGCAGCTGAGTGTGGGCCGGCAACATCCTACTGAAACCCACACAGCTCCTCATGCTCCAAACTCCAGTCAAAAGGCATCTGTCACCAAAACAAGTGGTCTGCCACTCCAGCAGGGAGCAAGAGCTAGGAACAAATGGTGTTTTGTTTAAACAATTGTTTCCAATAGCAATTCCCTTTCCTGGATGGCTTTTTTTCCCATTACGCTTTTTCACTAATTAGGTTGAGACACATAAATATTTCCAATGTACAGATAACAAATGACTCCATCTGAGGCAATCAACTGCCCTCAAATTGCCAACCCCAGTGAATGAATCATCACTGCCAGGAATAGAGAGACCTGAGAACCAGGAATAAAAATGTGGGCTCCCAGAGGAGAGGAGGGGGCTTTCCAAAGGATGCACAAATCAGGGGTTGTGCCAGGGTGCAGGCTACCTCAGCCTGAGCACAGTCAGGCTGGGAACTCTCAGTTGTATGAATCACGTCACTATCAACACTACTGTTATTATTTTAGAGCCAGACACGGCCCAGCTTGAATCATGACTCTTTGTTTACTAGTTCATTCTCCCTCCCCTCATTCTTTCTTTTGTAAAACAAGCTCTTGTTAGCCCAAGTTAACTTCAAACTCTCAGGGTCCTCCTGCCTCAGCATCCCACTACTAAGACTGCAGGTGTGCACCACCACCACACCCAGCTTCTGGGCCTTTCTTATAGCCTTGATTTTTTTCTTCATCCACAAAATAGATAAATAATTTGAGTCATCTTGGGATGATCAAATGGAAAAATTACTAAGTGTTCTTAATCTAACAACTGATTGTTCTTAATTAACATTTTAATATAAGTTTAAGGGGTGGGGGCCAGTGAGATGGCTTAGTGAGTAAAGGCGCTTTGCTGCCAAGCCTGATTCCTGGCAGATTGTTCTCTGACTTCCATAAATGGCATGCACATACATATGTACACACACACACACACACACACACACACAAATAAACAAGTTTTTAAAGGGCTGGGAGTGTAACTCTACAATGATAGCTTCCTGGTTTATCTGATTTGATGTTTTAGATGCTCAGCACCATAAAACAAGAGGCTGCATGTGATGGGCATACTTGCAGTCCCAAGACTTAGGCAACAAGGACTCCAAGTTGAGACAAACCTGAGCTACAGAGCAAAGTCGTGTCTCTAAAGAAATGACTCAACCAACCAAATAAATGCATAATATATAATGCATAATAAACACATAAGCAGAAAATGACCCATCGGAAGAGATAACACAGAGTTCTAAGCAGTGCTCTAGAACTGAGCTGTCAGGGTTTGCCTGCATACTACATTTCAGAATATGTGTGTGTGTGTGTGTGTGTGTGTGTGTGTAGACTTGGGAAATTTAATCTCCTGGAGCTTTGATTTCTTCACCTCCTAAACAATGATGATGTTGGAGGCAGTGGTGGTGGTGGTGGAAAAAATGCATGTCTTAGAGTTATAAGACAATAGGGGCACACAGCAAATAATACAAAAAAGTTAGATGTTATTTCCTATTTTGCTTCACTCCCGTTCTGCTTCCCCATCAACCTCCCACTATGGCCTGGAAGGTAGGAGGGTACTAAACATCTTACAGAGGTGAGGAGACAGAGAGGCACGGACAGGTGCCTGGGCATGAAGTGAGGAAGGGGCAGAGCTAAGACTCGAGCTCAGGGTTCCAGCTCTAAGTCCTGGATGATTTCTGCCTGGCTTCTGACAACACCTTCCCAAAGCCACAGGAAGAGTGAGAAGATACAGGCCCCCATCTTCCTGTTCCTGCCCCATCCTGGACCTATGCCAGGAACCCCAGTGGCTGAAAGTAGACCCTGGGGACTCACAAGCCAAGGAGATGGGTAAAAAGAGATCATGCTGCATGACGGGCTCTGAAAGTGGGCTCCCAGAATGGGCAAGGGAAGGACAGGGCAATAACTTTAACTGGATTGATTTCACCTGTAGGGCCATTAACTTAATGCCTCCCACTTGGTTAGGAGGCAAGCCAAGTCTGGCTGCAGCTTCTTGCAGGCGGCTGCCTCTGCTGCACAGAAGACAGAGAGGAGAGAGGCTCAGAAGAGGCCAGACTGAGTCTGAATTAGGATGAGACAAGAAAGGTGCCAACAGCACAGAGTTGGAGGAGACCCTCCCCACCCCAGGTATCTCATTGTCCTCTCCTATTCCTGACCCTGCAGGCCTTGTACAAATCCTTGTTCTGGCACTTGCCAGACAATTACATTAGTCAACTGGTTTTCCCAATTCTCAGAAATACATTGGAGGATGATGTAGAGGCTAAAAGGGAGGGGCGGAGCTCGCAGTAAGCTGCCTAGTCTTACCTACGGACATGAAGAGGACGTGGGTCTTATCCCTCTCACCACCAAGATTGTCCGAGTTCACCACTGCACTCCCTCCCCACCCCCACCTGACCCTCTCAGCATATTCACACTCAGCTCACTCCCCTATCCACAGGTGCTCTTCGCTCCTTACCTCCTCCCCAGCACATCGAAACCGCCGCACCTCCACGCTGACCTCCCTAGTTCTCTGCTTCTGCTCCCACCATCCATCTCCTTCCCACACCCTCTCTAGCTCTCTGAATAATGTCCATCAGAGTTCATACATTAAAGCCAATGGGCTGTGTTTGGAGAAAGGTACTTTAAGGATGCTACTAAGGTTCCGTGAAGGAATTTAACCTCTAACAGAATCGTCCTTCTAGGAAGTAGAAGAGACCAGGAGTGTCACTCACAGAGAAGAACTGTGAAGCACAGTAAAAGAAGAGCCCTCTCCAGCACCACACCATAGACCTCAAACATTACAAGCAAATGCCATTGCTCTTGGTTACCCTCCAGATCTGACTGGTAAAACCTTACTGCTGAGGATGCCACATGCTTGATTCATAGAATACGGATAAATCAAGCTGACACACATCTGGAAATGTGGTCATTCCCAGCTTCTGGCTAGCTTTCATGGAGGTGTTGAATGCACATTACCAGAACAAAAAAGGAATCGTCAATCATACCTATTTGTGAACTCTATGAGGTACAATAATGACTAGCCTGGCAATATATACCTCCTGGTATATAATAGTAACACTAATGTCATGGAAGAGATTGAATTTAAGGTCTATATGACAAAAATGAAACCTATACCTTTCAGCATGATCAGAGCCAAGGATCTGTGACTAGACAGGCCATCAGCTCTAAGGGAGGATCTACAGTGATTATTCTATTAAATTGGCATAGTATTAAAAACATTGCTAATGACTTATTGCCATACCTATAGTATATATACCTATAGATCAGTGCATCTCTCAACCCTCATCAGAGAAGCTTCTTCTTGCAATAGATTGCAATTAACACTAAGGCCCACAACTGATCAATGGGCAGAGAATAGGAGATCTTGGAGCACTCCAGCCTAAATGGGACATCTGCATCACACCCCTCCTCGCAAGATCCAAGGATCTTCTCTGAAGAGAGGTGTGGAAAGATTATAATGAACCAGGTGATGACTGCAAGAAACAGTGTTTTCCAGACACAGGAGTGGGAACTGTGGGACAGTTATCCATAGGAACTCATGGTGGTTGTGACAGCATGCACAAGACTTGCATCAGCCCAAGCCAAACACAACCACAACATGTCCAGAGGGTGGGCATGAAGTCCCACTCCTAGATGAAAAGCTATTTTCAATCAATAACTGTCTGGGAAGACTCAGTTTTCCCTAAGGGTATGCCCTTAGTACTAGATACACCAAGGATGGCCCTACCCACCAAGAACTTATAATTTGACATGGTGGGTTTTTTTTTAATGAGGACATAAATCTGGATGGGTAGAGGAATGGATCTGGGAGGAACTGAAAAAAAGGGTGAAACAAGACCAAAATACATTGTATGAGATTCTCAAAAGAATTATTTATTTCAAAATTATTTTTAAAAATAAGGTGACTATCCAGTAGCCATGAAGGATGGCCTCACCAGGACCTCACCAGCAATCTTGACAGCACCTTGATCTTGGATAGAACCCTCCAGGACTATGATAAAAACCAATGTCTGTAGTTGAAGCTGAGTCTGGTGTTCTGTTATAGCAGTACAAGCCCACTAAAACAAAGGGCTGGTGTCACCCTTGCTTACAACTTCAAGGGCCACCCCCTGCCCTACTTAGAAAGGACACAGACCCTTCTTGGTGTATCTACCATGTGTCAGGCAAGGAGCCCCACCAAACCTTAGTAGATATACCAAGAAGGGTCTGTGTTCTTTCTAAGTAGGGCAGGGGGTGGCCATTGAAGTTGTAAGCAAGAGTAACAAGTGTTGTGTTCTATGTGGGATTGGAAAGGCAAGAAGACAGGTGTTAGAGACTCTTATCTTGGAGAGATACAGGAGAAGGGGCAGTTCAATGAATACCAGGAGAAAGGATGAGCAGGGTGTGTTTGCCTGAATGAGTGTATGGAGAGTAAGGGAGACTGTCTCCATTCATCATGGACAGGCACTGTATGGGACTAGACTGGGGCAGAGCACAGCAGAAGAATGGGGGGGGGCTGTACGCATCGGAGTAGGACACTGTTGTCCACTTAGAACAAGAAGATGCTAGAGATCTGGCAGCTGCTCAGTAATGCTGGCCCAATACATGAATGAAGAAACAAAATGGCCAGGTAATCATCTTTATCACACCATTGGACTAAAGTGGGAAGTTTGCCCTTTCTGCATTGTAAAGCTGACAACCCCCTGAATCCCTTCAACCTCCCAACCAGATTTACCCCTAAATGGCCAGGCCCAGAATGCAAATCCTCTTTTGGGGGGTCAGGTACTGTGGAAGTGATGCCCCCAATCATTGTACCCCTGCAGTGACCGTCTGGGTAGAGATGGTCAGTCTCAGACTAGAGATGGAGAAATGGGCTCAGAGGGGTGCAGCGGCTGAGTTCAGGCTCCCGTCCCGTGGCTATTTCCTTAAAGGCTGAACTTGCCACCTTCAACAGGGGAAAAGAAGAAATTCCTGGAAGTTCTCTGCTGCTATTTGGCTGGGAAAGGCTTTCCATAAAAAAGACATCTTGTCATTTTCTCCCTTTTCTTCATATTTCAATGCCTTGGGCCATAGCTTTTAACTTAATCTGCTAGAAAATATAGCCTGACTGTGTAGCCTGTCGTTCTGGTCTGAGGCACAGCTCCCAGCCATGAATTATTTCCACTGCTCATTGGAAATATTCATTCATCACATCACATCCAGGGCCTAGTTACTGCTCCCTGAAACATATAATTAGAATAAAATTAGAAATTCACAATGTCAGAATTTCCCCATGCCTATGCCCTTATTGTCAGATAAGGAAACTGAGGCCAGAGAGGGAAAGGGATCAGCAGAGAGTCATGTAGCCACAGAGTAACTGGACTGGGACTTGACCCTATCTCCTAATTCTGCAAACCATTCTCTCCCCACAACTCTTGCATCCTGTGGGTGAAACCAGACAGCAGTGTGGGTCACAGCCATTCATCAGTTCTCTGCTGCCTTTAGGAGTTGGTGTGATTCCCGAGGTTCAAACTGCCCACTGGGCCCTCCCTTCAATAATGTGTTTCTGAAAGAGAAAAAACCCTGGCTAACACATGGTGTGAAGAGCTGGTGAAAGACTGGAAAGATGGCTCAGTGGTTAGAGCACTTGCTGCTCTTGCAAAGGACCCAGGCTTGATGCCCATCACCCATATGAGGCATCAAGCTGCCCATAACTCTAGTTCCTGGGGATCTAATGCCTTCTTCTGGCTTCTAGGAGCACAGTAGGCCCATGGAACACATATGTATGACAAGCATGCATGTATACATTTACGTAAGCTAAAATACATACATAATTTGTTTTGAAAAGGCAGTAAAAGAAAGAATGACAGCCAGGAAAGGACAAAAAGCAGATCAAAGGACACAGTTTGAACACCAGCTCTTGTCAGGCGCTGTGCTAGACAAGATACTTTCATTTCTTCATGTAATCATATTGTCAACACTATGAGGTAGAAACTCTCAAATATTCATTTCAAAGATTAGCAAATTGGGGCTCAAGGAGGTTAAAGTAATTTGCCCAGGGGTAACTTGCTGGTGAATAAAGCTATCTGACCCACATCAAGCGCTCTGTCTGTTATCCTGGTTCTCCCTAGCACACAGGTTACCTGCCTTTTGACCGGTCCCCCTCCCACCCCTCATGGCCCTCCTCAACACTATCCAGAAAATGAAACAAAAGACACAGCCAGGAGCAGCAAAGGCAGCAGTGAGCGCAGCGATAGAAGAGCAGCGGGGGCAAGGTCTGCACGTCAGTGACAATTTCCCACCCACAGAGACATCCTCCCCACTTTGACAACACCCTTCATAGACTGTTCCAAAGATGGGGGTCTCTGACAGATCCTTTGCACCATGCACTTGGCCCCCAGACCTTTAAGGATCTTGATGCCACTCCGGCAGCGGACTTATACCCTTCCTTTCCCTTCAAGAAGAGAATGGCTAAAGGTGCCTGCTCCCTCCCATCTGCCTGTGAGTGGGGCTAAGATGCCAACATGCTTCTTACTGCAACTCACAGTCATCCAAGTGTCTGCTCTGTGTGAAGGCCTACGCAGACACAGGAACACAGATTCAGACAGAGTGGACCCCCTTGAGTCTCCAAACCCCCAACTGTAAAGCCGAATGACCATCCTCATCTACAGTCCTCTGAGGCAAAGATATTTATTGACCCCATGAAAGTACCTAAGAGTACTCAGTAAACTGTAACTATTATTAAATAACGGAAAATCATAGTCCTTGGCCTTAAAGAGCACTCAGCATAGGAGAGAGGCGTGTCTACTCAATCAATAACATTAGCCACCATTCACTGAACGACTGTTCTCCAGGACATGAGTCAATGTTGCTTTCAGCATTCAAAATTCCCACAAGTCTTAGTGTCCCTGTGTGACACACAGGAAATGGAAAGCCTCAAAAGGGAGAAACGAGTTGCTTCAGGCCACCAGCGAGGACTCTTGAGTACCTACTCTCATTCAATCTACTCAAAAAAAAAAAAAGCCCTCGCATGAACACTATGTACACCAGCTCTTTTGGAAATCTGAAAGTGGGCATTGGGAGAAAGCAAGCCCAGAAGACAGACCCACTAGCCCACAGCTGAATTCCCCAGGTACAAGCACATAGCCATGTCAGAGCTTGTCAGACAACTTCATATGGCCATCAGGAGGCACAGGGAAGGCCCGGGCCTTCCCCTGGCAGAATCTCTAGAAAAGACTAGCAAGTCCCAGTAGGAGACTGGGGCCAGGTGGCAGAGGACTGACTCTTCTAGCAACCATGAAGATATCCAGGAGAGGGTGTCCTGTCAACAAGTATCCACAGGAACGATCCATACCTCAACCCTTTGAGAGATTTAGGAAGATTCCTAAAGCCCCACCCTTCTGGAGTTTCCACTCTCTTTCATAGAAGGAGCTCTACGAGGAGAGCCAGGAGCCCCGTCCATCCTTATGTTTCGATGAGGAAACAGGGCTCAGTAGGGAGAAGTAGTTTGCTCCAAGGCACATAGGTCATGGAGCTGAGTCTCTGCAGAACCCTACTCCTCTGCATGGTGTCACTTGGCCCACCTTGTCCAGTTTCTCTCCCTTCTAGAGCAGGAAGGGAGAGAGGGAGGAGGAAGGAAGGAAGGAAGGAAGGAAGGAAGCAGTCCCCCATGGACTTTCTCCTTAACTGGCTACAGGAGACCAACTTCTGACACTCACTGGAGAGATGGCTCAGTGGTTAAGAGCCCACACTGCTCTTGCAGAGGACACAAGTTTGGTTCCCAGCACCCATGTCAAGCAGCTCACAACCACCTGTAATTTCAGCTCCAGGCAGATCTGACCACTCAGGCCTCCTCCAAGGGTATACACACACACATAATTTTAAAGATAAATATTTTTTTAAAAAACAAGTTTTGAAGCTTTTTAAAGTATTCGTTCCCAGGTCCTGGCCCTGGTTTCTGATGGAGTATACAGAGCCCAATAGATCAATACTAAACTCATCTCAGTTGGTGTTGTTAGGTAAAAGCAAGAGGATCCCAGGAATTAATCCTTGCTCCTGAGACCCAGAGAGCATTGTGGAAAAGTCATCCTGTAGTATAAGTTGAGGGTGATATTCTATCCAGGCAAGGGATTCTTCTGAATCCCAATAGAGTTAAGATTTATTTATTCAGCCCTAAACAAAATTTGAATTATGGGTTTTTCAAAGAAATGGAAGGAACTGAAAAGCAATCTATTAATTAAGGTAACACAGGCTCATAAAGACAAATACCATGCATTCTCTCTCATGTGGGCTCCTAGATTCTAACTGTTATATATGTGTATCTAGGGTGGGGGTGGGGGGAGTAGGTGTGAATAAAGGCCCAGAAACTAGAGTGGAGCCTGGGAGGAGGAGGAAGGCCTTAGAGCTCAAGGGCAGTGTGAAAATTATAGAGAGCACAGGAGATATTACACTAGAAAGGAGAAAATGCTTTGTTGAGGACAAGTTAAGGCCATGGACTTCTAAAGTGGAAGAAGAGTCCTGGGGACAGAAGAGCCCAGCACCGGGAAGGAGACAGGAGAGCTACCAGAACAAAGCATGCATGAAAATGCCGTGAAAAACCTGTTACTCTGTGAGATTATTCTAAAACAATAAATCAATAAATGTAAAGCGTATCCAGTCTCTGAGATTACTAATTCTGAGAGACCAGCTTGGTTATCCAATGTCTCCTACACCTTGAAGCTAAGGCATGTCACTTTTCCTGTTGCTGTGAAAAGCACCATGAAAAAGGGGGAAAAACAACAACTTGGGGAGGAAAGGTAGTTCCATCCTTCAGGTTACAGTCGGTCCTCAGAGGAAGCCAAGGCAAGGCAAAGCAGAAGTTTAAAGAAAGACTGCAGAGGACCTTCCACTTAGCTGCTTCCTTCCTTTGACCTGCTCAGCCTGCTTCCGTATAGAACCCAGGCCCACCTGCCCAGAGGCGGCCCTCCCACAGTGAGCCTGGCCCTCCTACATAAATATCAGCTAAGAAAACTCTGCACAGAGCAATCTGATCCTGGCAATTCTTCAGCTGAGTTTCCCTCTTCCCCAGTGACTGTAGGTTTACTACAAGCTGGCCGCTGAAGCCAACTATGACACAAATCGATTAAGGTCAAGAACTTTCGGGCTCTATCTTGCCTCTAATGAATCCTGTCCAGTGGCTCCCCACTACCTCAGAGGCAAGGCCAAGCCTATGAGCCCTGAACTTGAGTCCTCACCGTCAGACCCCTGCCAATCAGCGTGTGTGTACCCCTTAGATTCAGAACCTGGGTGAAGTCAGCTATCAATCACCAAGTCCCTTTCATTTCCCTTCTGTGCGCACATATAGACTGTATGTGCATGTCCACGTGTGTTATTTCTACCAAGCTCATAAAAGCCTCGTGAGTTCTCCAGGTTCTCTCTACTCATCTGCCAGCTCAATGTCATGACTCGCACAGCCTTGGGAGCTACTTGGATGCTTGTAGAGCTTCTATTACCCCAAGTTACTGAGTAATGGTGAGGTGCAGGGCGCCCTTCCTCCCTGTTGCCATTCATTGAACTTTATGTGAACAGGAAATTAACATTTATTATGCTAAGCCCTTGACCTTTCAGTTTTATCTGTTACAGCAGTTGGTATTAAGAGGAATCCAAGACCTTGGTTAACCAGACTCCTTCAGGAAACTCAGAGGAGTTTTGCTCTGTCTCTTCTCCTTCTATCTAGCCCAGCCTCCTGGCCAGCCCCACTCATCCTACAGTTCCGGCTCCAGTCTCCCCTGCTCGTGGAAAGCATAGTGCTCCCCACACACCACACTCCAGACTAAGGGGCTCCCTCCTCCCTCTGCTCCGTGATAATTAACATTTATTGAGTACTGATGATATACCCGACTCTATACTAAGATTTCCTGATTGTCATCTCTTCTGGCCCTGGCAACCTGAAGTGTGCATTTCCATTCTCCCCATTTTAAGACAGAGCACAAGCATTAAGTGACTTGCCCAAAGCCATGTAGCTGGCAAGTGGCAAAGCTGGGATTCCAGCTCACGAAGATTGGTCCCAGCGGTTCCAGTTTTCACTGTAACATGTCCTGCCTCCACAACTCCCCCCCATCTACCATTCTCACACCCTGCAAGACATTCTCCTGTGGTGGGATTTTTAAGTGCAAATTAAATATAATGTGAGCCTTTAATTAAAGAGCACAAGTTATACCAAGCAGAGCACAGCGAGTTACAACATGACAGAGGAAATGAGCCTGGGGCGGATGTCCTGATATCTTCAGGATGTTTCTCAGAGGGACCAGTGCTCTCTTATTCTCGCAGCATATAATCAAGGTGATTCAAAGGTGACAGAAATACAAGTCTGTGACAGTGCTAGGGAGACAGGGGAAGGCTCTCCTGTCCTTAATAAAATCATGGGGAAGTGGAATGTTGGATTCACTCTGGGATGTTTAGGTTTTACAACCACACACTTACAGCTATAAAAGCACCTTTATATTGATATTCCTAAAGGAAAAATAACTTTGATAACTCTGTTATGGCAAGCCTGAACTTCTCTAGCCTCTAACCTCTTCTTCCCCACTGAAGCAACTGCCTCTGCGACTCTACTGTTTATAAGACAATATACCATGGGAATTCAGTCTCCACATCCTAATAGAGCTCATACAGTGTCTTCCATAATGCCTGATTCTCACATTTAGGCTCCTCGAGGATGAAACCAGATCCTATTCATTGCTCGGACCTCAGAGACCAGCAGGGAGCTTGGCACAGAGCAAGCTTCCATTGGCTGTCAGCTGGATGGTGCTGCAAGTACTACATACCATTCCTCCTAAAACTGCCCTGTATTTCTCCTCTTTGCCACACCTGTCGGCAAATGTCCCCATCACTAGCTGGTCTGACCACTCTCTCCTATCTTCCTGCAAATGGCCTGGCTCACTATAAACCACCCTGGTCTGGTTCCCACAGTCCTATGAAATCACATCACCGTCCATCACAGCTGCTGCTGTGACCACCCCAAACCTTTAACAGTCCAAAGAGACCTGGGTTCAGACTCCGGCTCCTCTACTCCCTGGTTTCCAGTGTTGGGAAGTCATGCAACATCTGTAAGCCTCAGTTTCTTCTTCTAAAAAATGGGAAGAAAATCTAGTCGAGGAGCTTATCCAAAGACTAAGTGAGATGATATCACAAGCCTGGCATAGTACTTGATATCTTTTGACTCTCTCCTCCTTACGAGAGTCCTGAGAAAAAAGTGGTCCTGATATTACACAGGAGGAAACTGAGGCTCAGATACATAATGACAGTCACTGGAACCCACAGAGGAAAAAAATGAAAAGGTCATACTGGTTTGGGTTTTGGTTTGTTACTTTTCTGCTCTGAGGGCTTGGGAGGCATTCGCAGTGCTGCAGATCTATGGTCTTGTACAAGAAGAGCAAGTACCCTACCACTAAGTTCCATGCAAAACCAGTGACGCTGGCTTTGAACAGAGGCTTAGCCCTAAGCTCAGCAGTGAAAATTGCCCAGTCCATGAAGTAGGCTCTTTTAGTCCAGTCCATGTTCAAATCAAAGCTCAAAATACAATTCAGCGCCTTGCGTGTGAGTAAATGGAGAGTGGGGCAGAGGCTAACTGATACCTTGGGCAGCACAGCTCCCCTGTAGAAGAAAGGAGACGCCAGGGATCAAGAGGTGAATCCCCAATTTCAACATCGTGAATGAGAAGTTCACACCCCACAGGCTGGCCTTAATCATCTTTGATATCTCTAGAAAGCTCCAAACCTAGACCTCTTGGATCATCTCTCTTGTGATGATGAGGCCTCTGATGAGGAAGATCGTCTGCACCCAGCATTGAGGCAGTGATTTCTCCAGCTCTGAGCCTCCTAGGTCACTGTCTACTCTTACCAGGACTTGCCTCCAGCCATGACAACCCCCTTCCAGTAAGATGGGCAGTGAGAACTGGAATCAAGGATTCACTTCACTTCTGAGCCTGGTCATCCAGCTCAGATACCCAGGATGGAATTCAGAAGCAGACCTCTCCTCTCTCTGGACCAGATTCAACTGTATTTCTTCTGAAGTCATCCATAGCCCCATCTTCCCAATTCCACTGTTAAGTCCCATGACCTCCAGAAAACCCTATCCATTTGCTTGCCTGCCCAAGTTACCTCTGCATCTAGGTTCCCACAGCTTGGTCCCTCACAGGAAAGGTAGGCCATAAGGCCTATCAGAGAATACCTTGTATTGCTTTCTTCAAATAGAGTCCTGAATCTCCAGCTCAATAGAAATACCTTTGATCTGAATCTGGCTGAACCTTATATATAACTTATCTGAGACATTGACAACAATCAGCTGTTTGGCATCTAGTGTATGCCAGGACCCAGTGATAGATTATAGGGGATGTGGAAATGGGATCTCTGATCTTGGGTGTTTCTAGACAGTGAGAGCAACAAATACATTCACACGTCACTGGAACCCACGGTCGTCAGAGACAGAAACGTAAGAGGAGCAAACCTTGCATGGTAGGGAGTTGATGGGGCAAAGGATGGGCAGACTTGTGGGCACAAGAAAAGTCTGAGAAAGGTTCCTGGAGTTTTGGATTCTAGCAGATAGATGTGATATACAAAGGCACCAAAACAAGAAGCTATCATGTGCCAGACCTTGGAGAGTAACATTCTAGGGTCTATTTGGGAACAGCAAGAGTCTCCATTTGCCTAGAATGTAGATCATGAGTCAGGACATAGAAGGAGCTATAGCTAAGTGAAAATTGTTTAGAAGGAAAAAGCATAATGGGGCCAATATACCCTCCTAGGACAAACAGCCTAGTAGTCTAAGAATGGACTGAAGCACAAACAAGCCACAGAAAGATATTATATAGGAAAATAGTGATACCAGGCATTGGTTGGATACAGATAAATAGGAATTCTAGCAATGGAAGGATTCTACCATCACTTTGGGAAACAATATGGTTTTATCCCCAACAACGAAACATTCACACATGCCCCCATTAACCCAATGTGTCAGCAATCTCGTGCCCAGACCAGTGTTCTCCAGTGTAGTCATTATCAAGCCATGGTCTAGGAATCTAAGATCCAAACTGTATTCACAACATATCTGAAAGTGTCCTTTGGCTGTTTTGATCTCATCTCAAACACGACATACGATTTTGTTACAGACAGAACACAAAAGTGGGATTCAGCTTTCTCTTATGAAGTCAGACATGAAGAGAGCTGCATGGATCTAAACAAACTGCTCTTCTCCCTGAATTTACTTTCTTAGAAAACACAGGGTTTTCATTCAAAAGATGCAATTTCTGTTAACTTGTAGTAAGTTAAATGTTGTATAACTTAATAAACTATGTTAAGATGTTTATATTTTCCTCAGCTTCAAATGCTAATAGAGTAAATATCTGCAAATAAAATACACGAAAACAAAAGCTCTTTGAGATCCCAAAACTGGAGCATCTGACAACTACAGCCTTATATAAATCCCTGTGCATGTGTACTGAGAGTGTGACAGGGGGGCTGAAAGAGCTATCTTAGCAGGATATCCATAATCACAGAAGCTGGAGATACCTCGATCGTGCATAGGAGAAGAATGAAGAAGATAAACAGCGGCATAATCACGTGGAGTAATATTACACCGCATCGAAAATGAATCAGCTACAGCTGAAAAACTAGGTGACTCTTAGAAGCACACCCTGAATAAAAGCCAGTCAGGTCATAGAAGACAGTGTGCATTACAACATGGTCCTAAAGTTCAGGAACGAACTAACTGGTTACAGTGAGACTCCATCTCACCCTACTCAGAATGACAGTCTTTAAAAAAAACAAAAGCAAAGGCAAAACAGTAAATGGCGATGAGGATGAAGACGAAAGGGACGCTCACACTACCACTAGGAATGTAAACCAGTCCAGCCACTGGAAATCGGTTACTCAAAACATTGAAAATAGAACTGCCGTATGACCCAGCTGTCCCATTCCCAGATATTTATTCAAGGAACTCTTAAGACTTTGTAAAGCTACTTTCACACTAGTGTTTATTGAGTTCTCTCAGCAATAGCTAAGTTATGGAACCGCCCTAGCCCAACAACAGGAAAATGCAGTTAAAAATAGACTACATATGTACAGTGGGATTTTTAAGCCATAAAGAACAATGAGGAAAATGGATTTGCAGGAAAATGGATGTAGCTGTAAATGATATTAAATGAATGTATCCAGCTCAGAAAGACAAATATACTATGTTTTCTCTCATTTGTGGCTCCTAGATTTTGTATAGATACATAAAATCATGTAGTGTGTGTGTGTGTGTGTGTGTGTGTGTGTGTGTGTGTGTGAGAGAGAGAGAGAGAGAGAGAGAGAGAGAGAGAGAGAGAGACAGACAGACAGACAGACAGACAGACAGACAGAGAACTAGAATGTCTAAGGAAACAGACCTGTGGGAGGAGGGAGTGTGGTAGGAAATATGATAAACACATGCACTTGACTGGAAATGTCCTTCTATAACATAGTTCCATGTGTAATGAATACATACAATAAAAATAAAATTAATAGGGGCCAGAGAGATGTTCTGACTGTTAAGAGCACTGACTTGTCTTACAGATGACCCAGGCTTGATTCCCAGCACCCACATGGCCATTCACAAGTATCTGTAGTTCCAGCTCCAAGAAATCTGATACCCTCTTCTAGCCTCCCTGAGCACTACACACATGTGGTACACAGACATACATACAGTCAAAACACCTGTACACATAAAATAAAGATAAGTCTTTAAAAATAAATATGTATTATGCCAGATGGTGGTGGCTCACACCTTTAATCCCAGCACTTGAGAGCCAAAGGCAGGAGGATTTCTGTGAGTTAGAGGCCATCCTGGTTTACAGAGAGAGTTCCAGGACAGCCAGAGGTACACAGAGAAACCCTGTCTTGAAAATCAGGAAGGAAGGGAGGGAGGGAGGGGGAGAAAGAGAGAGAGAGAGAGAGAGAGAGAGAGAGAGAGAGAGAGAGAGAGAGAGAGAGAGAGAGAGAAGGGGAGGGAGAAACAAGTATCTAAGAATCCATGTAAAAGATAACACCAATACATAAGAATATGGATGAAAAGTTCATGAAACCTCAGTCCTACTCAAAAAATACTAAGGCAATTAAGGAATCATGAGAGTGGGAGAAATAGTCTTTCCCAGGGAAGTTTCTTGTCAAATTGATTGTCAAATACCAAATAGCCCTGAAAACAAACATACAAGTAACATTATACCAACTGAGAAGGTTGCATTTATGTACTTAGGTATTTAGGTATTTTATATTCATACATACACACAGACACGTGTATGATGTATGTATGTATATATGTAAAAACAATTTAAAGGAGGACAAGAATTTGAAAGAGAACAAAGGGGGTACATGAGAGGGTTTGGAGAGAGGAAAGGGAAGGTAAAAATGATGTAATTATAGTCTAAAATAAATTAATATTTTTATTTTTAAAAAGAATCTATGTAAATGTGACAAGGCTTTTATTAGTACAATGGTACATACACAGTCTATTCTCTGGTGGCTGAGGTCACACTAAAGGAGGAGACATATGAAGAGCCGTTGGTGACGATACATTGGCTCTTAAGCTAGGTGGCCGCTGGCTATGGAGTACTTCCCAGTTACACAGTATGAATATGCTGTGAAATGTATGTATGTGCATGGTATGAAAAAAAGATGTTTTCCCCTAGCTCCAGCCCATGTTGGAGCCTCTAAAAACCATCTTCCACTAAAGACAGGTGCTTGGAGAGACCGATTACATATGGGATGTACCAGATGAAGCATCTGAGCACTCACCAAGCAGGGAAACTACAGGAAGCATCAGAGTCATAAGCAAAAGTACTGTGAGCCAAGATGAAGAGACCCCATCAGCCAGAATCAGGAAAAGCTGAGCATTGGGAAGGACAAAACCAAGAGGGATGAAAACACATCATATTTATTTTAGCCAATGAGATTAAAAAAGAATCTCTTTAGCTAATGTGATGGTTTGTATATGTTTGACTCAGGGAGTGGCACTATTAGAGGTGTGGCCTTGTTGGAGTAGGTGTGGTCTTGTTGGTGTAGGTGTGGCCTTGTTGGAGTAGGTGTGGCCTTGTTGGTGTAGGTGTGGCCTTGTTGGAGTAGGTGTGGCCTTGTTGGAGTAGGTGTGGCCTTGTTGGTGTAGTGTAGGTGTGGCCTTGTTGGTGTAGGTGTGGCCTTGTTGGAGTAGGTGTGGCCTTGTTGGTGTAGGTGTGGCCTTGTTGGAGTAGGTGTGGCCTTGTTGGAGTAGGTGTGGCCTTGTTGGAGTAGGTGTGGCCTTGTTGGAGTAGGTGTGGCCTTGTTGGTGTAGGTGTGTCACTGTGGGTGTGTTCTTTAAGACACTCATCCTAGCTGCCTGGAAGCCAGTCTTCTCCTAGCAGCCTTCAGATGAAGATGTGGAACTCTCAGCTCCTCCAGCCCCACATCTGCCTGCAGGCTGCCATGCTTCCACCTTGATGACAATGGACTGACCTCTGAGCCTGTGAGCCAGCCCCTATTAAATGTCGTCATTTATAAGACTTGCCTTGGTCATGGTGTCTATTCACAGCAGTAAGACCCTAACTATGACAGCTAGGAAAACAGGTCATTATTTTAAAAACTGAAATTAAATGGAAAGAATCACACATTTCTGTTGTCTTTCCTGAACAAAGTAGACAGCACCTCAGGAATGATGCCAGATCATTTAAGAGAGGATGCTACTCTTCAGAAAAATCCAGCCAAAAGACAAGCAAGGAAAACACAATGGATAGGAATACTGCCACTGTGCAATTGCTGAAAGGAAAAAAAAAACAGCTCTGGTCACTGACCATCCATGACTACAAACAACAAAACCGGCAAGCACTGTGCTTCCTGATAAGAGTCCATGTTACTGACCACTGCCCCTGAAGTATTTTGTTCAAAGCCTCAAATCTAAATCTGATGAAGCCTCTTGGTTTAGCTACTGATGCACAGAACTTACAAGAGACAGATGAGCACGTCTGTGCGATGATATGGGACTCACTCAGCAAAGCCCAGCTGTAAGAAATGGAACAAACAACCCATGCTCTTCTGCAAAAAAAAATGGTTAGAGATAAAGAAGAAAAGAAAGAAAGAAAGAAAGATAGATAGATAGATAGATAGATAGATAGATAGATAGATAGATAGATCATCATATTAAGTTATCTTAATATTGCCACTAGCAAGATGTCCCATAGGCTATAAAGGGGCTTGCCCACTCACTTGAGTTTAATCCCTGGAACCCTTGTAAAGACCAAAGGTCAGAATCAACTCTCAAAGTTGTCTCTGGATTCCACACATGTACTACAGCATCTGTGTGCATTCTCTCTCTCTCTCTCTCTCTCTCTCTCTCTCTCTCTCTCTCTCTCTCTCTCTCTCTCTCTTTCTCTCTCTCTCTTTCTCTCTCTCTCCCTCACTCTCTCTCTCTACCTCTCTCTCCACCATACTCTCTCTTCCTCTCTTTCCCCCTTTCTCTCCACACCACACACACACACACACACACACACACACACACACACACAATGATGTTTTTAAAGTTAAGATATTTAATAGAGATTATTAGTCAGTCACAACCTATTCACCTTATTTAGATACAAAGTCAAATTGCAAAAGCAAACATAATTTGAGTTAGTCTAGGAAATTTAAACATTTGGTGTATATCATATGATATTAGAGAGTTTTGATATGATAACAGCATTATACATTTCAATGCAGGATTATATTTATAGATGTGAAGGTATGTGCCTGGTGCTTCCTTCAATATAATCTGGGCAGGGGAGGTGAGGAGGCAGGAGTTGATGAGACAAGACTGACCAGGCTGGTAACTGTGGGTGCCAGGTCATGGGTACATGAGTGCTCACTAGATTATTCTCTCTACCTCATGAGTCTGTACTGTCCATAATAAAACATTTTGTAAACAGCAAAAATAAATTCAGGATATAGATCATGAAAACATACACAGCATACAAAAACCAGACCTATGGAACAGGTCAGTATCTCACCACCTCTGCAGGCTCCGGTAAAGGTCCCACAAATTCAAAGCCAGCTTGGATTACAAGAATCAGTTCAGCATTGTCCTGGGCAACCTAGTAATTCTGTCTCAAAAATAAAAAGAGTGAGGTAGGGACATATATAAATAAAAGTGTGTGTGTGTGTGTGTGTGTGTGTGTGTGCCAGAGTGCTTACTTAGCATATACAAGGCTTGGGTTTACTTTCCATTAACCTCCAAAAAGACAAAATATATTTCCAAAATAATAACAGCAAGAAAATTAATAAAGAAATGGGAAGGACTTGCAGTTGCTCAGATAGGGGGTAGCGGCATCATTGAGAAAACAAGAAAAGCATACTGGAAGGAGAAGCCAAGCGGGAGCTTACACATGTTGGCTCTGATGTGTGCTCCCTTGTCTAAACATCTAAGCAGAAATCAGTGCAGCTGGGAAAAGCCATCTCTGAGTCATTTGGGAGAAGCATCAGAAAGAAGTAAACAAGTCCATCACCGTCGTGGATATCTGCAACACTTCCTGTCAACAAAATGGCTGCCTATCAGTTTCCCCTGGGTTTGGTTCATAAGCCAGTTCTGTATCTATAGTGGGCAGCTCTCCCTAAGCCAGTTAGTTCTGTATCTGGAGAGGGAAGCTCACCCACCCCACCCCCAACCCCATGGTAATTTGTTCAGTGTCTTAAAAACCATCAGAGATGAAAGGATACCTTTGCTGGGGAGTCAGAAATGCTTCTCAGACTAAACAACTTCACCTCCCCTGACAGGGAGAAACTGAGGCTAGAGAGCTGAAGTTGCCCACCAGGAAGAGCTCACCTGAGGTAAAACTTCCTGCGAAAGCAGGAAATGGAGTCAGAGCAACCTGGAGCTGAGCCCAGCCCTGTCTTTCCAAGACCATTCTAGTTCTCATCTCTGATCACTTAAACCCTCACTTGAAGGGAAGGGCCAGCAACCATGTACACACCGCTCAGCATCAGACAAGCAAACGGACTTTCACCACATCACAAACATTACTCTTGGGGTTGTTACTTTTCGATTTAGAAAACCCAAGGCCAGTACACAGCACCATTCCACCACATCACCAGGTGTGACACTGCCTGAGCACCTGCTCACTACCGAGCAGGACTCGCCCCTCCTAGTGTTCCTGGCTTCTGTGAGATACACATAAGTAAGTACCATTTTGAAACCAGGAACCTGTTTCCATCCCAAGTCCTCTGATCATACTTTGAGCAGCTAGACATCCATACCTGGGACTTCCTCTAGCTCCTACCCAGCCTCCATGCAAAATGTGATCCTCTCAACTTAATCTAAGAGCCCAGCATTCATCAAGTCATCCAGATCAAGCTAAGGGATGAACCCAACCCTATACCTAGCCCTAGTTCCCATCACTCTTAAGGATGCATCTATCCAAACAGTATTATTTATTGAGCACCACCATGTGCATACTTGTATTGTTGGAAATACATATGTGAACAAATAGACAGAAGCCACCCTGTGGAGCTTATAATGATGGAGAGAGGCAGATGATAAATAAGAAAATGGATTATTCTACGTGGCGCAATAGAAAGTACAGGGGCAAAGACCAAGATGATTCAAACATGGTGCTGAGTGGCAAGCAGTGAGTCACCAAGCATTGTCTTTGCATCCTTAGGGATCTGGCCTTGTCCTCTCTCTCTCAGGGGTCACCCTCATCCCACATGGTGCCCTTCAATCTATCCTGAAGTAAAATTCATCCTATTTACTTACTCACAGATTAGGTAGGCCACTCCCTGTGCAAAACTCCCGAATGATGGCCCACTGACGAGTCCACCCAGACCTGGGGCTGTGTGTCACCTGTTTGCCCAACCTCATCACCCACCACAGGCCCCTCCAGACTCCCTTGCATCCAACCACAGCTGGGAACACACCATCCCTGACCCTCCTATAGGAACGTCCCCTGAGAGGAGGTATGTGCTAGAATGTAGCAGTTGCTACAAGAGCAATGTCTGGTGAACCACTGGCTGCCAACATTTCCAGAGTGGAGGGTGGGTGCGTTCACCCTAGAGAGAGGCTCTGGACAAAGTACCAAAGTATCCACTCCAGCCTCTTAGGGAATTCTGTCACAGCCACCTGACCTTTCTGAGATAATGCCCCCCCCCAACTTACTGGGTATTGATAGTCTTAAGTGAGAACATTGTCTAGACAAAAAAAAAATCACAGCTTGAACTTTCGACTTACCACATCTTCTCCCTTAGCATGACAAATAAAGGAAAGAAATATTAACCATGAGGACAAGGGGGAAGAAAGAAGAGTCACAAACGGAAGACAGATTTTAACAACTTTCTATAAGATTAGAGGGGGGAGGGGGATTGGTAGCAACTTTTTAGAGTGTTAGAATATCATGTCACCTCTGCCACTGCAGAGTGAGTGCCTCAGGGTAGCCATACCCTCAGCCTCCCCACAAATTTGTGGCCAAAACTTTCCACAGGCAGGCTGTACCACAGAATGCCCACGTACATCTTCAGTTAATCTGCCTGCCTTCTCCAATTCAGTCCTTTATTCCCAAACCCCTCTGTGACCATTGTAACTATGTGATTCAATTTAATATAAATAAACCAAAAAATAAATAAATAAACCAATAAAACATGATTGTGAAAAGGTCCTATTTTGATGAAAGCTAAGTTGAATGCCTTGAAAGATTCAACCAAAACAGATTGTTATTAAGAAAAAAATCATATGGATTGCAGACAATGATTATAAGGGATTGGGAGGAAATTCTATAAAGCTAAAGGAATCTGCATTCAGATTGTTCTCTAAGTCCCTTTAAATACAAACTGTGCTGTAAAGAAGCTGACCCGGGAAGCGGCAGGTGGTATTTATTACATGCATTCAGAGCGAGAGGAAGACTTTATAAAATTCTGGTTAATAGGCTCATACTTAAGAGAAGGGAAGAGTCATCTGTTGATGTCAGGGCAAAATAAAATGTTTGTGATGCGCTGTTCTCTATCAGTTACTTTTCCATTGTAGTGATAAAACACAGTAACCAATAGCAACTTATGGAAGAAAGACTATTTTGTCTATGGTTCCAGAGAGATAGAGTCTACAAAAGTGTGGAAGCATGGCAGAAACAAGGAGCAAGCAGTCGTAGCCAGAAGCCAGCAGCCAGCAGCCAACAGCCAACAGCAAGTTTGATCTCAGGTAGCTGAGTACTCACATCTTCCCACTTCCAGCAGGAAGCAGAGAGTAAACTGGAAATGTGGAAGTTTTAAATTCTCAAAGCCAGCCCTCATTAGTGCACTTCCTCCACCAAGGCCACACTCCCTAAGTCTCCCCCCCAAAACACCACTAACTGGGAACCAAGTGTTCAAATACACAATCTATGGGAGATATTTCTCATTCAAATTATAACACAATTTCATTTTTTAGTAATTTTTCATTCAAAACCAGTTTTGGATTAGTCAAAAGAAATGTACATTGAATTTCTAAAATAATCTTTAAATTTTAGATTAATTTCTACCTATAGAATAGACCCCACAGAGAAGAAAGTCTAAGGATGGAGATCCTGACTCCAGAAGGGGCTGAAGACCACAGGACTGCCTGAGACTGCCCAGTCCACTCCATCCTGTTTCTCCATTGTAAAATGTGGCAGGTAACAATGTGACAGACTTATTGTTACCTGACCTGCTAGAAACTTCACACATACACAGAACCCCAGTTCATGCTAGTTTAAGACTTGGAATTTTTTAACTTTAGGATAGTAGGAAGTGATGCATGTGTGATAAAATCCACACTGTAAAGGGCTGGAGAGATGACTTCACAGTTAAAAGAATAGATTGCTCTTGCAGGGGACCAGACTTTAGTTCCCAGCACCTAGTTCCCGGCACCTACATTGAGCTACTCACAACTACTTGTAACTTCAGCTCCAGGAGACCTGATGTCCTCTTCTGGCCTCCATGGGTACCTGCACACATATGCACTACACACACACACACACACACACACACACATACACACACTTTTTAAAAAATATAAAATAAAATCTAAAAATATGCCCACACCTGAAATTGTGTACCATGTTGTTTAAAAATTATGTTCTGTAACCTAGGTAAATAAACCATTTCTCTTTCAATACTTTCATTTTACGGTGGATTATTGGAATGTAGCCCCAACATAGATCAAAGAGCGTATGCACAAACTCAACAGCATCAGGAATGATTTTGTTGTTGTGTTGCTGTTTTGATTTTTAATGTGCAAAGGTGTTCTGCCTGCATGAATGTGTGTGTACCACGTTTGTGCCTGGTGCCCACAGAGACCGAAACAAGGCTTCAGAACTCCTGGAATTGTACTTACAGATGGTTGTGAACTGTCATGTAGGTCCTGGGAGCCGAACCCAGGTCTGCGGGATGATCGGCCAGTGCTCTTAATGGCTGAGCCATCTCTCCAACCCCGAGGATTCTTCTTCCTTTTTTTTTTAAGATTTTATTTTATTTTTATTTGCATATATGCATGTAGGTGCATCAAATGTGTGCAGTACCCAAACTCCAGAGGGAGCACCAAATCTCCTAGAGGTAAAGTTATATAAGCAGTTGTGAACAGCCCCAGGTAGGTGCTGGGAACAAACCTCTGGTCCTCTGCAGAACAGCACGTGATCCTAAATGCTAGGCCACCTCTCCAGCCCCTGGAGTGGCTTTCTTAATGGATCCAGTTTACAGATAGGAAACTGAAGCGCAGAGACGAAAGACTTAGTTGTGATAAGAGAAATAATAAGCTAGGACAGAACTGTGATTTATACCAAGGTAGACAGGTAAATCTGCTTCATAGACACACCCATCCTCCCCCTGCTGGAGAAACAGAATAGTCCCAAAGAGAGCTTCCCTTGTTCTGGGAGGTAAGGTGGAGGCAAATTTGAGGCCAGCCTGGGCAACAGAACAAGACTCTGTCTAGGGAGGGAGGATAGCTGGATGGAGAGTTCTTCCCGCTATGTAAGCATCCTCCTATCTAGAAGGCTAGCCCCGGCATGGTCTACCCAGTGAGAATCAACCCTGCCTGACTTCACACACCATCCAAGTCCAGTCAAGTTATTGCATCCTTGTCCTTAACTATGGACAAAAGCCAAGGACAGGGACTAGAGAGAAGGCTCAAATGGTACAGCAGTTAAGAATGCATACCGCTCTTGCTAAGGATCCAAATTCTGTTCCAAGCACCCAAACTGGGTGACTCTCAACAACCTGTAACTCTGGCTCCAGGAAATGCAACATCTCTGACTTCAATCTCTCTCTCTTACACACACACACACACACACACACACACACACACACACATAAACTTCTTTTTTTAAAAAAAAATGCCAAGAACTGCTACAGATTAGAGATGCCTCCAGCATGAGGAGGGGGCACAAAGTCAGGCAGAATTCCATAAACCAAACACACAATTGGGAAAGTGGAGAAGACAGAGAGGATTCAGGCAACAGGAGGGAGAAAATCAGGAACATCCCTAGAAAGATGAGACTGCGTCCATGTTGGGTGGGGTCAAGAAGAACAAAATAAACAGAGTTCTTAGAAATTTGGGATGTAATAATCAGAACTTACTAGGAGGAAAATTCAAGGGATAATTTGGAGTAGACATTGAAAGCCAAGTAGAAGGGAAATAGAAGACAAAAGAATCCAGGAGATCAATCCTAGAGGCCCAAGACAGACTTGGAAGCTTCAGGAAGCAAGCAGAAAGATTATGGAAGGGGGGGAAAGGTCTCACAGACCTGAAGGAGATATGTATCCATATTGAAAAGGGGCCACTCAGGACCAGACACATAATGACAGAAGCCATCAAACTACATGCATTGTCCGATTCCGAACATAAATGATGTCCTCAGATCTCAAGAGAGGTTATACACAAAAAGGAACATGAATCTGAAGGCATGAAGCCTCTCGGCCTCAGTTCTAAGTGTGCAAGAGGAGAGCAGGGCAGAGCATCCTGTCCTGAAGGGGAATGATTTCAACCAGCATCTGTACTTAGCCTATTCATCCATCAATCATCCAGGCAGAAGACAAATAAATCCACAGACTAGAATTCCCCGCTCCTGCCCCACTGCGGAACCATGCGGGTGGGGGGAGATGAGGTGCGCGCAGGGAGGGGGCACAGAGAGAGGACCAAAACTCAAGGACACTAGAAAAAAGTCCCGAAAAAGCCCACGGGACTGCAGGGAGGGGGACCTCTTCCTATAAAGGGGGAGACTTTGTAAACGCTGGCAGGGTTGTTATGGAGCAATTCAGATAGAGCTTTGGGGGAGACAAAAAGCTACATTTTCTTGCTAGGAATGCTGATCATTGAGTTACCTAATAATAGTGCACCAGATACCCTGGGCAGGCAGACCATAGAGCAGCTAATTCCTTGCTTATTCCAGCAGGAAGACAATAGATAATGTTTAATGTTGGTAAATTAGGAAATAGCAGTCTAAGCATGTTATTTTGAAGTATGTAGGGAAAAAAAACAGAAAACACGGTTGAAAAAGCAGCTAAAATGGTTGTCACCAGAGTGGCAACTGGGCGGATGGATTGGGTGAGGCAGGGGATGGCAATACTCAATGAAAGCCTTCCTGTTTGGGTTTTGCATTTCCTGAAGCATTTTCACGTGCAGTATCTATCTCATAGGCATCTTCAAGAATTCCCTGTCGCAGGAGAAATAAATAAAAGGCCAGGAGAGGCCGTGACCTCCCAAGGTCACAGGAGAAGCCCAGACCACTAGCGCTAGCTTGGGGCCCAGCCCCCACTGCGGTCGGAACAATTGGAGATCGGTTAAAGGCCAGACAGGGTGTCGAATAGCGTGCCCTGTCCCTCGGCTCCTCACACCGTGTCGGCGACCTCGGCCCGCAGCGTGAGTGTGGGCGCGGCCGGAGTTCGCTGGGCCACTGCCCTGCGCCACCCACCACCCGCCGCCCGCCGTCCTCACTCTGTCCTTGGGAGGACACGCCGAGAAGCTGCGCGTGGTGCAGCAGCGACCCCTGCCGGGCATCCGGCTCTGCGCTTCCAGCCGGCCCTAAACGCTCAGGGACGGGACCCTGCCACGCTCCTCCCTGGCCCCAGCCTCGCACAGGGGCTGGGACCACCCCCTGCCCGCCTATGGACCAGACAGGCAGTAACAAAAGAGGAATCTTCCCCACAGTTGCAAGATGTGTCGTCCAGGCAGACCCCTTCAGAGGACCAGTGCTGCGGCTGAAGATGGTGACAACAACCGAAGATCCCACAGCCTGTGTAGGACACCAACACTGCATCCACACCCTCCCCGAGCCCTAGATCTCATGATTTCTAGCACCCTTCAAACTGCCCTCTTAAGGGTGTATACTCCAGAGTCAAGGGAAGAAAAGTAAAAGGTCTTTGCCTCATAGCCCGGGACCTCCCGGATGACCTTGACTTTGGTCTAATCGATGGGCATATCGCCTCCAAGGGTCTTTGACTGGCCCAGTGTGGCCTATGTTCTTCGTGCTCATCAGATACTCCAACCGTGGCCATGACTGACCTCTACCGGCAAAGTAAGTCACTACACCGGGGACCAGCCCCTAGGCCTGCGCGACTCCTGTGGATCCAGCCCACAGGTGAGAGAGTCACACTCTGTATTTACATGGAGAAAACTCTCCTTAGATAGCAGCAGGATGAAAAGAGACTTAACAATCTTTTCAGCTGCGTTTTTCAAAGAAAGAGAGACCCCTGCAGAGCTTCCTAGAGAAAGCCAGGTCTTCACAAGCTCAGCGGTGTTGAGATTAACAAGCAAGGCCCCAGGAGTCCAACTATCTGGCTCTGAGTCCCAACTTTGTCTTTCTTAGATTCTGTGAGTTTCATCAAATTACTAAAATTCTGTCTCAACTTTTGCCACCATAAGGTAGGTTGATGATAGATAATTCACAGACACTTAGTGCCTGTGAATTAATTAACTGCATAGTCATTCCATGAAGTAGGTAGTTACCAGGTAACAGTGAGGAACAGAAATGCCATACAAGAAATAAATCACACAAAGACAAAGATACAAGCCTTCTGAATCCGTTTTATTTGTCACAATAGGCTGGGATGCTACCAAGACCCCAGTTTTTAGGGTTGTCCTGGAGCCTCTATGGAGTAATGTGTGCAAAGCGTTTAGAATGGATGGAGAAACACAAGATGTTTTTCTACTATGTCTTTAATGAGATGAGCACAAGATACCCACTGCTGTGTCCACAGTGTGCCAAGCACTGACTGGGCAGCTTGGCTTCTGTAGGAAGCATACTGTCCTTGCAGAACAACCTAGAGAGTCCGGCAGACACTGAACCTGCCCATGGTGCTTGGAGAAGCAGGTTCAAGGCGCCAGGTAGTCCTGTTGGAGGCCAGCCCTGGCAGCAGGGACACCCCAGTGCAGAAACAGCACCAAGTAAGAGAAGAATACCTCCACCCTGGGAGAGGAAGGCAGAACAGTTGTTTTCTGGGGATGCTGGCCAAGCAAAGGTGTGGTGGGATGGGGGAAGGGGCCTCCTGGGGCAGCCATGCATTCCGTTTCGCCTTCTCACACATTCTTTCTTTGAATATGTTCTTAATTGAATTAGATCTATGTCAATTACACACACACACACACACACACACACACACACACACCCCTCCTCCATCTAGCTCATTCCAGGTACACTCCGTAGAATAGCAAATGAAAACCACCTCAGAAACCCATAAACAGACACAATGTGGAGATCAACAGACCATGGGGATCCCAGTCCCAAAAGATGCATCTACACAGAGGCTCCTGTATCTATAGCTCAAGGAACATCTAGGAAGAGGGGGAGGAAAGATACCAGACAGTCCGCTGTGGAACAGTGTCTCCTAGAAATAGCTGTATAGACAAGACTGGAAGAAGGGTGATATCTATGGATAGATTAACACAGAAAGAGGAAAGTCCTACAGGAGTCCACCCTAGACAAAGAAGTACAGGCAACTAATGCCTTCGGGGAGACAGAGAACTGACTCTTCCCATGAGTTCATTAAGTTCTGCTCTAAGGTCACATCGCCTGCTACTCGGTTTGGAGTTGCAAGTTCCAGCGGTGGGTAGAGAACCGCTCCTCATGCTCGCTGAGATGCACGTGTGGTACCTCACACCTATAATCCCAACCACTCAGGAGTCTGAGTCAAGAGGAATGCTGGTAGCTGGAAGCTAGCCTGGGCTACAGATTGAGACCCAATTCCCTTCCCTCCCAAAAAGCCAAGAGGGAATGTTTATCCTTTGAGAGCCAAAGGCCCAGAATGAAGTCTCAGAAGGTCAGACAAAATGAACCACACCAGAGTCATGGATTTCATCCCACAGTAGAGGAACAGAGGTAGGCAAGCCACCTGCAACCTCAAGGAGAGGCTCCTGGGCAAGCTGAACTGAGGAACAAGGAACCCCATCATCCTTCCCCTGACAAATGAGGCTGCTCTACTGAAATGTGTGCACTGAGGCAGGAGGATCACTGCCAGTTGGAGGCCAGCCTGATCTACATAGAAATTTCTAGACCCTGCTCAAAAAAAAAAAAAGCCTGTTGGAGCCTGGAGGGGTGCTAACTGAACCAAGCCACTGCCCTCAAGTTAATCACATTAGTTAATTTCCTACCGGCTCCTGACTGCAGGATACCTCACTGGAGGGATTGCTCTAGAGAGTGACTAGAACTTTGGTGGAGAAGAATTAATGGAGGGAAAGAGGATGGGTCCTCTGTGCATCCCTCCTCTGTGTCAGGAGACAGCTCACCTCCATGGTGGTACTATTTCAGCTCTCATGGAAACAGAGTAGGATCCACAAGTCCTCTCCCCCCGCCCCCCGCTTTTTTTTATGTGTTGGAACCAATACTCCAAAGGTCCAGAGGTTATAAAAGTTACCAAGATCAAATGGCCGTCCATCCGGAGGAGGGATTTGAAACGTACTGTGATGATCCTTCCACCTAAGGGAGGCCCACAGGGGGGACAGAGTGGACAGAGTCGGATGAACCAATGAGCAAGGCAGAGGAGCCATTTTCCCCCCAATGTCTCCCTTTCCTCCCTGGGCCACATAGACGCAGCTCGGCTCAGGCCGCCTCTCTCTACAGAGTATTTTTAAAACCACCCACCGCTAAAACTCTTCTGTTCCTTGCTTTTAAGTTCCTCTGAAAAGTTGGAATAAATTTGCCTGTCTTTTCTCCCAGACAAATGCAGAGGAGGAAAACAAAAAGAACTCGTATTTTATGAGCGCAAATTTGGGACAGTGACACCTCCAATCATCATTTCACGGCATGATGATATACAGTAATTAGGTGTCGGGAGTAATCTATGGCCACAGAACAGTCATCTCTGTGGAAAATAGAAAAAGTGCTTTCCTCCCAGAAGGAAATCTGAGGAGCAGGAGCAGGGGTGGGGGGTTGGGGAGAGAGAAAGTCTGCAGGAGGCAGCCGCAGCCAGCATTGGGCCGATCTATGGGGCAAATGGGTTGAGGCTGCTAAGGCAGGTTGGGAGGAGACTTGGAGTCTGGCCTCCTGATTCTGACAGCCCTGTCCTTGTGCTTGACTCCAAACAAAACCCTCTGGGAAGCAGCCATTGGACCTGCCATGGTGTAGAGCCCTCCCTCCTGGAAGGTCATGGCTGTGCAGCGCTAGGGAGGACCCCAAGAGCAAAGTACTTGGGTAGACACAGAAAAGCTGGGAAGGCCTTTGGACTGAGACACCTGCCCACCCCTACTGCCGTTCCCTCCACCCCCACCCCTAGCCTCTGCCCCACACCTACCCCTAACCCCACACCTCACACCCGAATCTACTTCTGCCATAGCCCCACAACCCACGCCCACCCCATCCCCAGCCCATGCCATCAATGCAAAGATGTGGGTAGGAAATGGGCCTGCGAGCCCTTTTAGGAGGAATGCTACTGATTGAATGGCTACCAGCTGATCCTTCTCCCTATGAGGTGGTGTTCTGACCTTTGACATTCACTCTCTTCAGAGACAGTCCCTGAAAGCTGCTTTGTACCTGATGTGGGGTCCATCTTCTCTCACTTCCCAAAACCCTGGTTTTCTCATAAGCAAAAACAAACAACAACAAAAGACTGTCTATAAAAACCCCGAAGCAGACATCAACTGTGGAACTGTGAAAGGCAGTCTGTGTCCTGTTTGAGCAAGGCTTAACATGTGGACACTCCGTAGATGAAGTCTACAAGGGACGGACCCATTGGCCATGCTCCCAGACACTAGGCTTCTGACTTGAGACCTCAGCTCTCCATAATTCTGTGGCCATCAGTCATGTAGACCCTGGTATTCTGTCTGGACTCCACCTCCACAGTCACCTAGCAACAGTCAGGTATGCTCCTCCCCACAATTACCTGGCAACAGCCAGGTAGGTGGCCCACTATAAAAGAGAGTGCTTCCCCCCCTCCCCTCTCTCTTACTTTCTTACTTTCTTTTCTCTTGTCCCCTCGCTCCCTCTGTCTCCCCATTCCCTTCCCCCTCTCTCCATGTGGCCATGGTTGGCCTCTACTGTCTCCCTCTCTCTACTTCTCTACAATAAACTCTCAAAAACCATGGACTGCCTCTTCTCATCTGGACACCCCTCTCACCCCCCCAGCCACACACCCCCTCACCCCTGCCGCCCCCCCCCCAGTGCTGGAGCAATGTAGCAGGTTTCCCTCTAACATGCCTTGCCTAATCTCTTGTGGGGAAACCTCACAGCATTCCAGCCATAGTCACCCACTGAGCCAAGCTGCCAGCAGCTACCAGACCAAACCAGACCAAGGACTCCCACCAGCCCTCGCCCTTGAGGGAAATAGCCAGTGCCTCCCGCACACCCCACCCCATCCCCTTTTCCCTTCAGCCCAGTTCTCAGCTCTTCCTCAACATCCAGCAGCCTCTGGGGTGTCCAAGACTGAGAACTCCTGAGACTGCACCTTCCCCATGCCTGCGGACTGGGGTCTCATGGCTTCTCACAGCCAAACACCCACCCAGCCTCCCCGTGTCTGCCGTCCCAGTGTCCCGAGCTCTGGCGGGACGTGGGTCACCCCCCCCCTTCCCCACATCTGGCACCTACAATCAACCTTAACGGTGGTAAACTAGAAATCACCCTGCAAACATCAGCAGAAGGTGAGGACCTTCCTCTCAGTGCTCCTTTCCAGCATCACACTTGAAACCCTAATTGACAAAATAGGACAAGAAAAATTAAATGGTGTCAGGTGGTAAGAAATAAAGCTCTGTTTACAAACCATGTGACCATCTTTGTCATAAACCTGAGGAAACTGACAAAATAAACAATGCCCTCCCCAGAAATCCCTCCTGGAGCTGACAAACAAGTATAGCAAATTTTCAGGATATGTAGTTAACATGCAAAAATTAATCACTTTTCCACACACCAGCAATTAACAAATGAAAGGAAAAGATACCCTTTACATTAGCACCCTAAAACTGAAATAGCTATTTATATACAAAACTAACAAAATGCATGTAGTGGCTATTCCTGGTTGTCAACTTGACTATATCTGGAATAAACTAATCAAGAATTGGAAGGCTCACCTATGATCCTAATCTGGAGGCTCAGAGATACAAGTTTCTGACCTGGATCTTGGCATGGAGATCTTGAAGCATAGTGACTATGAATTCCAGAAGATTAAGACAAGGAGATCTCCGAGTTCAAGGTCATCTGGGATTAAAGGCACGGTGGCACATGCCTTTAATCTGGGCCACACCCTCTGCTGGAGACCTACATAAGGACATTGGAAGAAGACTCTCCATCCATAGCTGCCTCGTGAGACTGAGCAACTGCTAGATCCTTGGACTTCCATCCACGGCTGCTGCTGACCATTGTTGGGCAGTTGGACTACAAGCTGTAGGTCATCGACAAATTCCCTAACTATATAGAGACTACCCATACATTCTGTGACTCTAGAGAACCCTGACTAATACAACACATAAAAGATCTATATGAGAAAAACTATAAATCTGGTGAAATCAGTCAAGGACCTAACCAGGGAACTTACCCATGTTTATATCTCATCGGCTCAGCTCTTTACAGTTTATAAATACAGATTTTACTTGTGCTCCATGTGTGGCCTCATCCTCACACTGGCCTTTTTAGTAGAGGAGCCATTTTACAGATCAACAGGCTGAGGCTTTGAAAACTGAGGAAAGCTCAGAGTGAGTGTGGTGGTTAATACCTAGAAAGAAGAGAAGGAACTTCTATGTGGCCTGTGCTCTGTATGATAACATCAAGCAAATCTCTCAATGGGCATGGAAGCCGAGGTCCACACTACATGGCTGGGGAACAGCAGAAGCTGGGTTCTGAACGTAGATCAACTGGGACTCCAAACCCACCCACCCTACCCCGATTCTCTCTCATCCACCTCTGAGACAGAAGCATATCCACATTGTATGGTGGCCACCGTGGCCCCTTCCAATGAGCATGGTGCTGGCTGGTTTTGCATCAACTTCACACAAGCCAGAGTCCTTGAAAAGGAAGGAGCAACAGCTGAGAAAATGCCTCCCTAAGATCAGGCTATAGGCAAGTCTGTATGACATTTTCTTAATCAGTGATTGATGGGGGAGGACCCAGCCCATTGTGGGTGGGGCTGGTTGTTCTGAGCAAGCCATTGGAAGTAAGCAGCACCCTCTGTGGCCTCTGCATCAGCTCCTGCCTCCAGGTTCCTGCCCTGACTTCTGTCCATGACGAACAGTGATTGGGAAGCAAACACCAAATACCTTTCCTCCCCAAGTTGCTTTGGTCACGGTGTTTCATCACAGCAGTGACCCTAACAAGGTCAAGCATGTCTACTCAGTTTCCTCCGACACTGTCAGTCACCTCTAGTACTGTGCAGAATTGCACGGGTAAATATCCAGGATCCAGTACCAACCATTCCCCTGTGGTCAGTAGGCCAGAAGGAAAGACACCACTTTCTGAAGCCCAGAAGAGGCGAGAAGGTCAAAGGCCAAGAGAGAACCAACCATTGATGTGACTTTTGTGTCTCACTCCCTCCCGTCCTCCTCCATGCCCCCCATGCCCTATAGTGCCCCCCTGCCTCCTCCTCCTCCTCCTCCCTCACCCTTCTTCATCCACCACCCAGAACCCCTATAGACTAACTGCCTCATCTCTGGTGCCTCCAACAAGTGGAGGAGGGGAGCCTCAGATAAAGAGCCAAGGAGGAAGGCTGAAGTTGCAGGAGGAGCTGGTACAACCTTCCAGATCACAGTCATCCGGGAACCACTCTGAGAAGTAAGAATCAGGGTTTCTTCTCACCAGCCCTACTCAAGAACAGAAGGGCGAACAAAGGGGGGGGGAGAAAACAGGAAGAAAAGCAGGTGTGGGTGTAGGCCTGAGACGTGTGAGTAATATCTCTTAATTTTAGCCACCCCTAATTTCCCATCTTGTCATCTCATGCAACTTCTCCCCCCCCACCCTCAAGCCCAGCTGAACAATGATTTCCAAATTAGTAGCTCATTCTGGCTTTATCATATAAGTCTGTAGGCAGCACACTTCTCTCATAGGAGACACCAAATAAGTGAGATCGACTTCTAAAGGAAAGGGAAATCAGAGGAACTGGCCTCCTGTGGGCGTGTTTCCACCAGAGAAGTTTCCAGTCTTGGCTTTCTTGATTGAAAGTGGAGATGGGTAGATGAATCCCTGGAAATTAAAGAAGCTAAGGTGTGTGTGTGTGTGTGTGTGTGTGTGTGTGTGTGCGCACTCACAGAGCACAGGCATACAGGCCATGCTTACTGACGCTCCCTGATACTATTACCCTGGATGAGCATTTTCCACAGCATTGCTCCATGGCGTCATGGCGTCATGGCGTCATGGCGTCGTGGCGTCGTGGCATCATGGCGTCATGGCGTCATAGCGTGATGCTACTGTCTGATGCTCAGACCAACCCAGGGACACTGAGGGACCAGCTCTACATTTCTACACTTTGCTTAGGTTTTAACTGAAGTTCTGCTTCCATGGCTCTGGGTCTGAAGAGCTATTGGTGGGAGCCACCACCTCCTCCACCTCCTCCTCTTTCTCCTCTTCTTTTGGAGAACCGCCTTTTTTCTAAGACCAACTGAAATATGCCCTCTGCTCTGAAGACTTCCCAGGTAGCTTCCTCCTTCCTCGGAGTACCCATGCCACACTGTGCAGAACAGTTCCTTAAAAAAAGCAGAGGCCCTCCCAGGGTCGATGTGTTGTCAGGGTCTGTTCAGCCACTTCCACACACAGATGGTCCTTACAAATTTCCAAAGTGAAGCCTCTTAATGGTGACAGCTGTTCATCCATTACCCAGCATTTCATCACAGACATGTACGGCACTAAAAGTCAAAGACCCAAACTTTTAAGTTTTTATCTATAGTTAAAGAATCATTTATGTCAAACATTATTCTGGAACCGGGGGGTGTGGCTCAGTAACAGAGCTTACCTGGCAAACCTAAGACTTGAGAACCTGAGGTTGAATCTTCAGACTAGGGGTGCCAACCTAGTCAAATCAGAGCTGCTTCCTTCATGAGAGTCCCTGTCCTGAGGTAACAAAATGGATGTGATAGAGGAAGACACCTAATGCCCTACTCTGGTCTCCACAAGTAAGTGCTGGTTCACACATGCAACCACATACACATGTGAACTACACACCATGCCGTACACTCCCCCCCCACACACACCACACTATATCCCACACACTATACACCACACCATACCACACATGCACAGCACACCCTACCACACCACACCACACACACACAAACACCACTCTACACACCACATGCTATACACCACGCCATATCACACCACACACCATTTCACTCATGCACAGCACACCATACCACACGAACACACACAAACACACACACACACACCACCACCACCACCTCACTACATACCAAATACTACACACTAGACCATACCATACCATACGCCATTACACACACACACAACACCAACACCATCACACTACATACCAAATACTACACACAAGACCATACCACACCATATACCATTCCACACACGCACACAGCACACCATATTACAACACACACACACCACCACCATCACTACCACCACAAACACACGCCACTCATACAAACAACAACAAAAGGACTAGAAATAGAGCAAACCAAAGACAGACTAAGCCAGCTGAGCCAAACTTGTACACAGCCCCACAGAGCAACCTCAAGATGGATGGCTCATAATAGGACACAGGGGCTATGTTTCCATCCCTAGAAAAGGTGAGGTTTAAAAGTGGCATAAATATTTTAATCTTTTATCTCAAGCTTCTCCATTAAAGAATTGCTACCTCTTTTGGCTTCTTTCCATTTTTAAAGATCATATCCAACTGAGGTTCATATCATAAACCTCTCTCTATAATATCCACACCAGCTCAGAGGCCTTCCTCAGTCTCCTAAAAATAACAGCCCTGAAAGTCACCCCTACCAGCACCTCCTGGGATGGGAAAGGGCGGATGTGACCACAGAGGTGTTCTCTGTTCTGGTGGAAGGTGGGTAGAATCCATTAGTTCGAGCACAGCTTTCTGTCTGCTCCCAGGGACTGCAGGATTATTCTGTGGACCGTGCAGCTGCACCATGGCAGTGCCTGCCTTTTATTTTGTTATTTGCATAGAGCAAAGGCACAGTGGGCATGGTCCTTGCAAACAAGCGCTAGTCTGCAGGGAGTGGGCATCATTGCCATCTTGCTGGCTGCCCTGCCCTGCCAGCTGGAGGGGAAGACCATCTCTGGGATGGAGAATGACAAGTCCCTGGGTCCCAGTTCCCTTCTCTCGGCCCAAGAGGAGGCTCATGACTTCTGCAAAGTGGCATTCAGAGCTTTCCAGCTGTCCATGACAACACTGACAGCCAGGAGGCCACGTTTGGTTCTCTGCAGCTGCTGCCTCCATCCATGCAGATGCTGGCCCAGCCGAGAGAACGACCTGGAACAACTGAATTCCTCAGACTGGGGTTCTGGCCAGTCCGACTGGTCGTGTGACTGAACCCTCTCAGAACCTCAACATCCTTAGAGGTGGTGGCTACCAGATTACACCAGTTCTCATCAGGAGGTGTCCATGAACATTTAACCCGTGTGTGTGTGTGTGTGTGTGTGTGTGTGTGTGTGTGTGTGTATGTGTGTGTGTGTCTGTGTGTCTGTGTCTGTGTGTGTGTCTGTGTGTCTGTGTCTCTGTTTCTATGTGTGTTTCTGTGTCTGTGTGTGTCTGTGTGTCTGTATCTGTGTGTCTGTGTGTATGCTGAATAAATATGTGTGTATAAAATGAGTACAGATGCATGCATACTTCTGTATGAAGGCCATACGTCAGCCTCGGATATCTAAATCTTTTTCTCAATTGCCATCTACCTTATTTTTTTTTGAAATTATATTTTCTATCCCTAGGAAAGGTACATTTTAAAAAGTGTCATAAATGTCTTAGTCTTTTATCTCAGGCTTCTCCATTAAAGACTCCCTACCTCTTCTGTCTTCCTTCCATTTTCAGAGATCATACCCAGCTGAAAACACTCCCTGTATAATATCCACACCATTTGTCTAGGTGGGTAAGTGAGCCCTAGGAATCCGGCTCTGTTTCTCCAGTGCTGAGATTACAAGCGCACACACCACACCCAGCACCTTAACACTTTAGTCATTTATGTTATGTGTATGGGTGTTTTACCTGCATGTATGTGCACCATATGTTGCCTGCAGAGGCCAGAAAAGGGTGTGAGATCCCAGAGGACTGGAGTTACAAATGGTTGTGAGCTGCCTCGTGAGTGCTGTGCCGCAGGCCCAGGGCTCTTAACTTCACGGAGCCATCTCTCCTGCCCCAAATCCAACGTTTCATGAGGATGCAGAAATGAAACTCAGCTCCTTCCGCTTGCACAGTCAGCACTTTACCAACTATGTTCCTCTTTCCTTATCCCACCCTCTTTAGACTCTCCAGTGTTCGCTGAAAGCCTGGATGAGAGACAGTTCAGAGTTCCCACTCATGGGGGCTTTTCTCCTCAGAAGACAAATGACTTAACTCAGCTCCTACCTCTCTTAGGAACAGACAAGGTCCTCTCATCCTCAATTAGAGTCTTAATATTGGTGGGATGGTGGTGAACATAGCTGCTTTCCAAGTCTTAAATATTGGCATCCTGAGGCCAGAGACAGTGCACCACCCTGCAAACCAGAATCCTGGGGACTCTCCCCATATCCAACGCCAGTATCAAGCAGCTTCCACCCTGATCTAGACAAGGTACACCCTACTACGTTGTCTCATTTAATCCTTAGTTCAATCTTCTAGAAGGCCATCCACTTTCTACAGATGAGGTAACTGAGGCCAAGAGGAAGAACCAAACACTCTGTACATTTCAGAAAGATATCCCAGAGCAAATAACACAAGATAGAAGAAGGGATCCCCCACCCCTAGTGCCTTTGTAGCCCCCTTAATGGCCCAAGGTTGTTTCCAAATTTCAAATACCTATATGTTCAGAGCCCAGCCAGGTTCAGGCAGAGGCATAGGTTATGGTTTCCCTTGGGAGGAACAGGTTATCCCCCCAAGTACACCAGGATCTATAGGTGCAGGTGGCAGGCGAGAAGGGGAAAGGGCATGCTAAGGGGCTTCTAGAGAGAAGGGGAAGGGACTGGTGTGAGAGCCCTCGGGATGCTCAGAAGTGAGAGGTGGACTCCACCCAGACTCCCCTATTGGTAGGAACAGGTAGGGGCCTTGAGACTGACCTCAGCAGACAGATTCTGTACCCTCTTCTCTAGTCTACACCTAATTCAAGGTGGGGCTAGCCTAGACTTACATTTGAAGGTCTGGAGGTCTAGGGAAACTGGGAAAAGGACCTGGCTCAAAGGAAGGATGGTGGGAAAATGGTGGGAAGGAGACTCTGTCAGGGAAAGTTGCCATGGTCTTTCCATCCATTCTCTACTACTTCCCCAAAGCAACTGAGTCTGTGAATATTTGCCAGCTGCTGAATCAGGTAAATCCTGGGATCTCAATGACTCAACACAATGGAAGTTTATTCCCTGCTATCATTCCTGGACAGACAACCTTTCACATGCTCCTTCAGGAACCCAGGCTCCTTCCACATTGTGGCTCTGCTCCCCAAGCCCATGTAACTGTCAGAAAAGTTGGGAAATAGTCTGTGTGTGCCCTTGGGTTGAGGATGCAAGTTTAATGTAAAAGGAAATATCTTTGTCACTGCAGATCACATATTGGCACTTAGAATCATACAGAACCAAAGACTCATTGAATGTAAACAGTATGAATTTAAAGAATGTTCAAGTGTGGACTCAAAGAACTCTCAAGTCTCATAAGCCCAGAATTGTGAATCCCTAGACTCTGGAAAGTGGCAGTGGAAATGTCCATCCCTTTCATCAGATTTCAAGATACTTGAGGGAAAGCAGATGTTTTCTGCCACCTCATATGTCCCTAGCATACCAGTTCCCATTCACTATAGCTGTCCAGAGAGGATCAGAGAAAGGTAAGTGGTGCCTACTGAGCACCAGCACCCCTCAAAGCACCCTGAATATTTAATTCACCTACTTCTCACAACAGCTCCTATCAAATAGAATTCTGATTATCTCTCCAGTTGACAGATGGGGGTGGGAGAAATGAAGGCAAGAGACCAAGGAAGCACACCTAGGTTGAGACAGCTAGAAACATTCCAGAGACATCTGCAGACAGGTAAAGGTTCAAATCAGGCAAGCAGCTTCCTGGTTTTCCTACAGTTGCAAAAGAGAAAGACAGTAGTCATCTGGGCCTGGCTTGAGGTAAGAATACTCTTGCAGGCAGAGGAGAATGCACTTTGTCACTTGCTCCCCAAACTTCTTGCATGCTGTCTCCATCACAATGGGAAAACTGGTACAGCCATGTTCATTTCCAGGAGGGGACTGAAGCCAGTTTGAAGCAGGAGCTATGCAAGGGCTTATCTACCCACTCACTAAAGAGACCTCACTGGCTCCATCTAATTAACAATAAACCAGATGCCCCAACACAATCCCCTTCTACGTCTGTAGCAGGCTGACAGCCAGCCTCCTCCTCGTGTGTCAGCTAAATGTCATTGGCGACATTTGATGCAATTCAGAGATGAAAGTAAATCCAATATTATCGCTGACTAAATAACCACAAGCCTAATCAGAGGGCTCCAAGCCCCAAAGCACAATGCAGGGAGAAGGCATCCCAGCCTACAGGAAGGTGGGAGAACAGGCTGCTTCCAAAATACCCAACCGCCAGCTGCCCATGGACAGCCAACCAACTTGATGCCCTACTTCTTCTGCTGGAAAGAATTTGGAGTGACAACCCCCAAGGCCACCTGTTTAAGGACAGAGTTGTCCCTCCTCTCTGGAGCTCAGTTCTTCACCTGTTACAGGAACACAGGCAAAGCAATGCCTGCAGAAAAGAACTTATGCCATTATGAAGGGCGGCAATTCAGTCACTTGTCAGCCCAGGTCTGGGTACTGGGGGTGCAGCACTCATGTAAGCACCATAAACAAAAACACCAGTTCTCTCCTGTACAAAACATATCTCAGCCCAGCCCACTAGGAGCTCAAATATCTGCACAGTGAACAAGAATATGAGTGAATGAAAGAATCTACTTGGCTGCCACCTCAGGCCTAGAAGCTCCTTGGGAGGCTGTGTGGTCCTCAAGAACAGAGATCAAGTATTCCTTGTCTCCTGGTGTCCAGTGCCCAGGACACGGTGCTTGCACAGTGTTCTAGACAGCAAAGTGAACCACAGAAAGCATCAGACACCCAAAGTGAGAAACGAATCGGATGAAAAGGGATCTGGAAGAGGGAGGGTGCAGAGCGTGGCACACTGTGTCTTCAAACGTGTCCCTGTCCTAGAAGACAGAGAAAAGCAGAGGGCCTGCTCCAAGCCACAGAAGCTAAAGAACGATGACAACGGAATACAACAGGGCTCAGGGGCTGCGGGAAAGTTTCAGTAGTGGTTTCTCCAGCTGTTAACCAGTTATTCCAGATTTAATATCTTCAAACAACAGAAATGTATTTATGATAAGGACCACTTTAGGAAGGTATTATTCAGCCTGTAACAGCCAATAATCGAGGAAAGTTTTGAATCGGTCAAATGTCTGTTAAGTGTGTTGAAGCTACTTCTAAAATACATGCCCTACAGCATTTAGAGGCAGAGCTGTGATGTGTGGAACTCCCTCTCAGGCAGTTCTGGAATTAAGATTTGTGTGTGATAACATGAGCGGTAATGAGAAGGCTATACCATAGGTGCTTCTGGGCAAATAATTAATGATAATAACAAATGTAGATAAACTCTTTTGAACTTTTATGTAAACTGGAATCGATTTCCAAATTGTGAGGGGCCGTTTCCACTGGAGGTTGCTCAAGGGTAGAGAAGAAGCCGTCCTAAAGTGGAAATTTAAGGATTCTTTGGAAAGTCAGCTGTGTTGGATGGTGTTTTGCTAGAACAAACAAGTAAAGGAACGTTTTGCTGAAGCAGACACAGGAGAGAGGATGTTCTGTTAAAGCAAGCATGTGAAAGGACATGTGATAAAGGACTCTTTACTAATGACACGCAAGTATTGGTCTGCCTTACGTTGAATAGTTGAGCTACATTTGTCGGGACTCCATAGAGAGAAACCAAAAAACCTTCTGGGGCAGTGTTGCTGCTTCAACAGACTCGGGCCGGTGGGCAGAGTGATGTCAGCTGAGACACGCACATATGAGACAAGACAGTGCTGAGGCGAGACCCATGGAGGACACGTGATGTTTGGAGGGAGTATAAAAAGGACTCAACGGACAGTGAGGGAGCCTGGTTAGCCGTGCGATGCTTGTTGGTCTCTCATCTTCACTGATCTTCAATTCACTGAGAGGCACAACCAGGAACTTCTCCTGGCATTTCTCCCTGGTCCTTCCTGCTGGCTTGCGCCAGGGCTCAGGCCTGACTGTCCCGTCTTGGTAGTACCACTGCTTATGATTGGTGTTTGCTATCCAGACTCTACTGAACCTGTGTATCCATGAAGTGGATTGAGCTGCCACTGCTAACCTATGAACTAAACTGCTGATTTCCTGAAAACACAGATGGGAGTTGCTCCAAAGAACCGTTTCTAAACAGGTCCACTTCTCCTATATCCTTTCTTTCCCACTACCTCTGGGAGGTGATGGGCTAGAAGGAAGGTTAAAGCATTGAGGAACCTACATTAAAAGTAAACTTTGAAAAAAATTACAGTTTCAGGTCCTGTGTCTCAGTTTCATCTCCCCAGAGAGATAAAGGGATCCTTAGAGTTCCTCTTGCAGGGGAATCCCATGTTCCAAGGATAACATCTGACCTCTTCATGATACCCAGCCCCCTCTTTGGCACTAACATCTTTTAATTTTTTTCTCCTTGTTTGATAGTTTCCCACATGCATATAAGTTTCTGAACTAGCCCACCCCCACCCTCTCCCCTCCAGTTCCTTCCAGTTCCCCCAGTTCTATTTTCTCTCAACTTCATGAGTATAAGTGCAGGAGCACCTGCTGAACCAGTGGCCTCCCAGGGGCAAGAGCATCCCTGAAAAGAATTGACCTTGTCCCATCATGTGCCCCTTTCCCATCCCTGTCAGGATTTTAGCAGGCTTGATCTTGTGTACAAAGTCCCGGCTGCAGTGAGTTCATACAAGCAGCTATCCTGTCCTGCCAGGAAAAGTTTGTTGGCAGTGACCTCAACCTCTTACAATCTTTCCATCCCATCTCCCAAGATGACCCCTGAGCCTTGGGGGAAGGGTGGTGTATGATATCTCTGTCCTATTTAAGGCTAAACAGACCAATCTCATATTCTCTGTACGCTGACCAGTTGCAAGTCTCTGAATTAATCAACGTCTACTGCAGAAAGAAGTGTCTGTGGCAATCCCATCTCTATCTTCCACCTACTCCTCTGTCCAATTACTTGCCACACTCCAAACTGTACCAAAGCAATTGACCCTTTATTAATAATGCCTTCTGGTACCATGTACATCTCTGTATTGTTTGTATGATCCCCACAGCACCCCTCAGAGTTGAGCACTACTATCTCCTAAGGAATAGTAAATTGGATGGCCAGGAAACTAAATAGTTTGTTCCAGATGACCTAACAAGATCCACATCTATATGGTTCTAAAGCCAGGTTCTTTTCAATATACTGCACTGCCCCAACCTCCGAGTGCTGGTTCAGCGATTGTTTCCTAAGCACCCACCCAGTGCTGGGTACAAATACAATCAATACCCACCCCTAGTCTCCAGGGGAAATGATCTGGCAGAGAGATCCACCAGGCGAGGCAGGTAAGGTGTCAGATGGTTTGGGTTCGAGTCTAGCCCTCAAACCCTCAGAGCTAAGTTTAGTAAGAAGTCTGGAAATAAGTGAGCAGTGGTAACATACACCTTTAATCCCCAAACTTGGGAGGCAGAGGCAGGTGGATCCCAGATCCGAGGCCAGCCTGGTCTACAGAGAGAACTCCAGAAAGCCAGAGCTACACAAAGGAAATCCCCATCTCGAAAAACAGGAGAGGAGGAGGAAGACAACAAGGAGGAGGAAGAAAGGAGGAGGAGGACAAAGAGGAGGAGGAGGAGGAGGAGGAGGAAGGAGAAGAAGAAGAAGAAGAAGAAGAAGAAGAAGAAGAAGAAGAAGAAGAAGTAGAAGAAGGGCCAAGCAGAGGAGAGACATCCTCCCCCAGTCCCCCAACACCATCCCTAAACTAGCCCAGTTTCAGCCCCTGATATCTAGTTACACACACACACACACACACACACACACACACACACACACACACACAGAGTTTTCTTAGCTGGTCTCTGCTGCCCTCTAGTGGTTGTTACAGAGATGACAGAACTAGGCCTCGCCTAGAGAACTAGGACGTGTGAGCAGCCATGGGACATGTAAACACAAGATGAATTTGAGATAGCAGAGCCAGGGTGCTGGGGACAGCACACAATGACAGGGACTGTCTGCAGCAGGCCGGGATGGAGGCATCTCATAAGCCTGTGGCAGCTCCTTGTAGAAAAGGATGGTTTCTGGGACCCTGAGAAGCAGGAGACACATCCCTCCAGGGGACCCGCCATCTGAAATAAGAAGTGTGCATGTTGGTGTGTGTGCAATGTGTGTGAGAGTGAAAGGGGAATGCACAGAGGTGTGTATGAACGCGAGAGTTCAGGAAAAGTGCGCAGGAGAATGCAGTGTGTGCAGCCTCAAGCTGCGAGCGAATGAGCGAGAGAGAAGGAGAGCAGAGAATGAGAGAGAAAAGAAACTTCAAGCCTTGACAACTTGCCTGTCAGCTTGTACCCAAAAAGTAGTCTGTGTGTATTTATTATACACCTTCCAGATATCCCTGATTCCGGTTGAGAACTCCGATCCTGTGTCAAGGCTGGACCCCGACATCAGGGGATCACAATGAAAGACAATCAGTATCTCACAGATCAAAATTTGAGCTCCAAAGTTAATTGTGGGTTTGAGCTTTGCAGAAACAGCCATGGCAAACATCACAGACTGACCACAACGTCACCATTTCCAAACCTGCTCCCTAGAGACCAATAGCACCAGGCTGCCCTAGATTTCCAGGGGACAGGGCTCCTCTTGCTCTCTTCCACTGTGCCTCGTTTCCTTCTCCAGATGCCTGGGACCCTTCATGGATTGTGTGAATCCCAGGTACCGCTGATTCCTCAACGTCTTCTACCCCCGTGCCTCCAGGGGTCTGAGCAGACTGAGGAAGACAGCACCAGTTGAAGTCTCCCAGTCCTCTGCAGGACATCTCCATACTGCACCCAGCCTCTGGCTTAAGATGTCACTACTCCCTCCCTCTGTCCTTTCACACCACCCTGAATACGCCCCTTCCACTTCAGTGAACCTCGCCCTGCAACACAAACCACTGAAGTCCTGCCTCTGTTCAAGCCTAACCTGTGCTCAGTACCTGCATCTCAGGGAGCTCAAATCAGCACTTTTCTCCTGGGCACCATCAACACCTCCCCTCTCGCAAGTGCTCTCAAGTCTCTCCCACTGAGCCTGAGCCTGAGCTAGTGCCTGACTGCTCTTCCCAGAGTAAACATTAACCAGTTATGGGCTAAAAGCTCCAAATCTATGAGCCAACACAAACTTGGCTTTTCTCTTTATAACTTTGTTTTCGCTATATATATATATATATATATATATATATATATATATATATATATATATATATATATTCATGTGTATATAGGTGTGAGGATAATCTTGGTGTCATTTCTCATGCACCATCTTTTTTTTTTAGATAGATTCTTTCACTGGCTGGGAACTTGACCAGTAGGCAGGGCTGGTGGCTGGTGAGCCCCAAGGATCTGCCTGTCTCTGCCTCCTCAGCACTAGGATTATAAGAACATTGATACCATGACTGTTGTTGTTGTTGTTGTTGTTGAATCATAGGTTCTGTGGGTCTTACTCAGGTCCTTCTGATATTTCCCTACCTAAGTTTGGAGGTAGTTCTTAAGGACCTTCCTTATCAACTTTCACATCACAAGTTCTTTAGGACCTTCCTTCTCAACTTCCACATCACAAGATGACCACAGGAAAACCCTCAAGGAAGGTTGGAATGGGACAATGAATGCACTTACCCCTAACCCGAATCCAATAAAATCCCAGAAAGAGACCCCAAGGCAGTTCTCACCCTTCCCAAAACTTCAACACTCTAATATAGTTCCTCAAGGTGACCAAAAACCACAAGATTATTTTGGTTGCTACTTCATAATTATACTTTTTGCTATTGCAATGAATCGCGATGTATCTGATATGGGGGAATCTGCATTATGACCCTTGTGAAAGGGCGGTTCAACCCTCCAAAAGAGTCTAGACACACATGTTAAAAACCACTCCCCACGTCGTTGGTAGGTAGACTCTGACATCACTAGGCTCCTCCCCCAAAGGGGTGTGGTCAACGCAAGACCCCATAAAAGTCCAAGCCAGTACATATAAGTCCATTCAGAATGGGTTTCTCCCAGTCCACCGAGATCGCATCAGCTAGTGGTTAGATCGGAGTCCACTTTCTGGATCTGCTTCGGTAAGTCTCCAGTCTCCTTGGGAATGGTTACCAACCTGGGCTGGAAGTTCTCAACTTGGGGAGGTCACAAATGCTAGTATTAAGGCAGAGAAATATCTGAAGACATTCTATAAGGAGCAGGTATGCTGAGAGACAAACGCCAGTCTGTGTTGGAGCCAGTGGGGTGGAATTGTAATCAAAACAATTGTAACCATCACAACTGTCTTTCCGAGATGCAATCCCAGCTCAGCCCTGAAGCAGGCCTTGAAGGTGTCCTGAATGCCGGGACTCAGGAGCCAGATAGAGAGACTATGATGAGAGTATGTATGGTGACCACAACTCAAGTCCCAGCACTTGAGACTGAAACAGGAAGAGCTCTGATTTATTAAAAGATTTATTTGTTTTATATATGTGAATAGACTGTTGCTGTCTTCAGACACACCAGAAGACAGTGCCAGATCATATTACAGGTGGTTGTGAGCCAAGTGGTTGCTGGGAATTGAACTCAGGACCTCTGAAAGAGTAGTCAGTGCTCTTAACCGCTGAGCGCTAAGATCTCTGATTTGTAAGACCAGCCTGGACCACCTAAGGAGTTTCCAGCCATTCAAGGACTGTCTCAAAATAATAATTTTTCGAATAACAAAATGAAGCCAGGCATGGCTTAATCCCTGTACTACAGGGGGAGTGAGAGGCAAAGTAGATCAAGGCCAGCCAGATCCACCTAGAAAATTTCAGGGCAGCCAAGACTCAACAGACAGACACTGTCTCAAAAACTACATCAAAATAAAAGAATTGTCAGGGTTTTTTGTTTGTTTGTTTTTCCTAATAAGATGTCTCTTCATAAGAACTCACTATTCAAACCAGGCTGCTCTCGAACTCATGGAAATACATCTGCCTTTGCCTCATGCATGCTGAGATGTGTGCCACCAGGCCCGGCCTCTAAAAGTAGTAGTTTTAATGGTCCTGTCCAGGAGTTCAGACCCATTTGCATTCCTGAGGGCCTGTAGGTTAGAGACCAGAGCCAATCCTGTTGTGTGCAACAGGACTTCTTCCCTGCTTCCGTTTCCTCAGATACCAATCCGGTTCTGGCAGGTCCACTGTGCACAAATTAGAGGGATTGCCCTAGAGCGACTTTCAGCCTGGCCATCTGGGAAGGAGTGTGGAGTCATGGGACAGGAAGTTCAAGATGCTCTTCTGGGCTCTATGTTAAAATATTTATCTTTTGTTTTTAGTATGTATTTATATTTCATGTGTAGTATACATTTTACATATTCTATAATTATAATACCACATTTCTTGATATGTGAAGATGAGTGTATGTATCTCTGAAGGTCAAAAGAGAGTTAGGTTCCCTTGACCTGACTTCACAGATATTTTGCTATAGCAACAGGAAGCGTATTCACTCCCTAATACTTAACAACCAAGAGCTTTTTTTTTCACCCTCTGATTTTTTTTTCAATCATCCGAGTCTACTGCTTCTCTTGTCTGAGAATATCAATCAGGTGTTGGGTTACTTTGTTAAATTTGTATCTCCCTTCTTATTTTTTTCTGCCATCACCTTTCATCTGATTGACAAGTAAGTTGGTTGGTAGGTTGGTAGGTTGGTTGGTTGGTTGGTTGGTTGGTTGGTTGGTTGCATTGATTTGGTTTATCTCTAGCTTCTGAAAGTGTTCCTTGCCTGTCTGATTGTCTTTGGATGTCTTCATGTGAGACACGAAGCCTTGGTACATAAAAGTACCAAGGCTCCTTGAAGATATGGAAGGACCTAGAATAGAGCAAAGACCATAGCAGATGACACAATGTTTGTGACACAGACTTCTCGAGTCACATGGAAAGGACTAAGAGCTAGCTCCAGGGGCTCCCAGTGGACAGGTCTAGAACAAATGTAGCAAACAAATACAAACCACTTATAATAGAGTATAACTCACTGGCATAGCTCTGTGAGTCCACAGTGATACAACTTATAAATAAATGTATATGAGGAAGGAAAGTGTTTCCTTACAGGAGAAAACAACTAACAAAGAATTAATTAATGATAGTAGCATCCTAAGAGAATAGAAGCAAAAGCCACAAATGATGTTATAACCAACAAGTGACAGATAGCTGTTAATTACAAAAGGAAAAACAGTAACATTACAAGGAAGAAGCCAGGCAGTCACTTTCTTAGACAGGTAATTAAGCTCAGCCATGAGGTAATCAGAAACTATGTGTCCCAGAGGACGCTGAGAAACCCTGTATCAGGCTGAAGTTCCTGAGGGTGATGCATGGATTGAACACCATACCTAGATATCTTCGGAACAGCTCCAACTGAAGGACATCCTGCACAATGCCCATTGTGCTCTCAAAAAAAAAAAAAGTTCATTTCACAAGAACAAAGGTAGATTGAGAAACTGCAGGAGGTTAGAGATACAGCTGTGCACTGGGCGCAGGGCGAGGCTCAGTGGACAAAGCATGCGTGCAAGCATGAGAACCAGAGTTATAGTACTCCATACCCGTGCAAAAGCCAGTGGGCTTGGGCCTGTCTATGACACAGGTTGGTAGACCTAGAGACCGGGATCCCTGAGAGCAAGCTGACTCTCTTGACTGGCTGCGTCTAATCGCAGGCTCTGGCTGCAAGTGACCCTACCTCAGAAATAAGGAAGAGAGTGATCAAGGAAGACGCCATTGTTCTCCTCTGGCCTGAACTCTCGCTCACAAAGATGTGGACATGTATTCACACACACACACACACACACACACACACACACACACACACACACACACACTGTCTGGAGATTGTTACTGCCCTCACAGACATTTGTGGAACAACTTGTAAGAAATAGCTCTTACAAGGGGCCTGAGTTCTGTTCCCAGCACCCACATGGTGGCTCACAACCATATGCAACTACAGTTCAAGGGGATTTGACTTCCTCTTACAGCTTCTGTTGGCGTGAGGCTCATACAACACGGCTCACATAAATCCATGTATGCACATACACATGAAATAAAAATAAAGGGTTTTAAAAGAGAAATTCGAAGTAAGTTGTTTGGCATCAGTACAAAAGTTTTACAAGATTTTGGTAGAATCTAGTAGAGTAGGTAAGACTAGGCCCTGTGCTGGGGCTCGAACACCTACTCTAATTCTATTACACTCTATTACAGAGCTTCTCTCCTCATCCCACCTCCTGAGAAGTCTGACTGAGCTATCTCATTGGGTGTCCCCTGGCACACTCACTTTCACTTTCCAGACTCCTACCTGTGGCTGGGTCCTCACCACCAGGTTCGGGGAGCCCATGGGGTTGAAAGGGTGGTGAACCCAGCATCGAGGAAGTGAATGTTAACCCAGTCCTTTGAGCAGACCGCTTTGCTCATCCAAAGCAGCAGCTGTCTGAGACCAGTGGAATCGCTTAAAGCCCTGCAGTATCAGACGCATACTGTTCTTAAAACGTGTCTCAAGACTCCTGCCACGTTAAAAAGGAGAGAAGGAAGCCGCGTGGGGGAGGGGGGCGGGGAGGGGGCGGGAGGCTTGGCAGCAGCAGAACATCAGCATTCTAGGGAAGGAACCCCCGATATGTTCATTAGCCTGACTACTGTAATCATTTCACAATGTATATCCTCAGACATTAATTTGTAAGCCTTAAATATATACAATTTTGTCAATCATGCCTCAATAAGGCTGGGGGAAAGTTAATCCCACTGCTTCCTGTCCCCTTTGTCCTCCAGGTTTGAATACTTCAATAAGATCTGCTGCTGTTTTAATGGTCTCAGGTGTTCAGCCTCCATGGTTCACTGGAAAGGCCTCTCTGCTTTCTCATCTCTGCAGGGTGACAAGTGACCTTCGTGCAATTAAGAATATTCATACTTAAACTCAACGACGTGTATAAATAACCAGACTTCTGGCAAGAAGATAATCGGGCAGTGAAAAGAAGCTGAGTGATGTGGGAAACGCTCCCAGAGATGTCGTTGGCTCAAATCTCAAGGCTGTCTATCCTGGGCCTCGTGGCATCATCAGCCCTGAGCACGAAAGAACGCCTCTTTAAACCTTATTTTTAAAAACTTCTTTAACTCTCGATTACAACAGCAGCCCCTTGAGAGGGAAGCTCTTTGCTGATGGAGAAGTGCCTGTGCGATAAGATGTACAGGTTCTGGAAAACTAGGGGAGTTGAGTGCTTTTTCCAGCGTTCAAGGCTAAAGGGCGCCAGTGTACCCTAGGCAACGTACTCTTTAGGGGCTGATGCTCAGAGCAGGACCGCGGCTGCGCTCCAAAAGCGAGATTTTAAAAAATGAAAAATACCTTCAGGATGCAAGCCAGGGCAAAGGCTGAGTGCCAAACCTATTCCTGCTACAGCCCCAGAGAGGCAGCGCCACGTGGAGAAGCCCAAGAGGAACGGCGTTTCCAACATGGACCACAAGGGGGCAGCAGAGGACAAGCGGAGAAAGCCAGGGTGATGGGGTGGAGCAGGGTAGGAGCAAAAAGAAGGTAACACAGGCCAGGAATCGGAAAAGCACCCTCCCTCGCAAAAAAAGACTGCGGAAAAGACTGTGCTGGAGAAACTGTGATGAGGGGAGCACTCTGCTAACCACAGCGACCCCTCATGTGTGAACAATCACAACCTGTAAGATCGTGCACTCGGTTTATCACGTAGGGTTATGCAAACTGAGGAGGAGCTGATGAATAGAATCATTTGACTTCTCTGTGCCTGGCTTCCTCTCCTTCTCTCACAGGGTTGCTGCAAGGAAATGAGATAACGTTTCCAGTGTCCTAGAACAGGGCACACCAACTGCCATCTTGGTGATGATGTTGCCGATGTCCTCGGTTATGAATGTTCACAACAGGAAGAAGGGCTTTTAAAGTGCTATGATGGGGGGGTGCATTTCTTTCATATTACAGATGGAGCAACTGAGGCCCAGAATGACTGAACAACTTAGCACCCAAATCAAGGGCTAGGAAATGCCAGGGCCAGAGCTCAAAACCAGACTACTTTATTCTTTCTTCTGCTATGCCCTCCCTCATATCAGGGGATGAAAAGTGCCTGCTCATTCCAATATGTGATTCCCCAAATCTTCACTTCCTGTTCAGTGTAGGTGGCACCAGGTCTGAGGCTAAGCCTGCCACTCACCAGGAGGGGCTGTGTGTAGGTAAGAGAGGCTGCCCTTGATCCCTAAGTCACTCAACTGCAACTGGGTGATCCTGAGTCAGGTGCTTACCGCCTCACACACATCTCTTGCAGGATGTTTCCTTCCTCAACAGGAGAGAATGAGCCCAAATGCGCACACAAGCTATTCTAAGCAGGGACTAGTTTAATGTCGGGGGGGGGGAGACAAGATCCCTGGGCTGTTTCTCAGAATCTTGTGCTGGAACGGAGCAGATTTTCAGTCAGATCTGCTTCTTGCTTTGCTGTGCCGTGGGCCCTCAGGGATACATAACCCCTGATACCGCTAAATACAGCAAAAATAGTAACTTGAGGTCAGGGTCCTTATGCCAAGCACACACCTCAAGAAGAGAGCACGCATGCTTGAGACTCTAACTGTAGAAGGGGCACAAGCTTCAAAGCTTACTTCAAGGAGCCTTGGGTCAGCTTTGTGAGGCTAAACAGTCTCCTCTCCTTGTGCACATCCCTATGGCCCCAGGCTTAATCCACCGAGTGAACTATGTCCTCTCAACATGACCTCCCCTCCAGCCATCCCTTCATGAGTTGCCATCCACCACCACTGACCTTGCTCTGGTGCTCCTTGTCTATTTGAAAGGGAGAGATGTTTCCTCCTGCCCCAAACGACTCCTCACACACGTGCACCCCCTCATTTATCAGCTAGGTTCCTCCCCCTTCCTCAGCAGCACGACTTGCCTCCCAACCCCACAGAAGGTGCCCACAGCCTTTATCTCCACAGCCTATCCACACTCCTCTCCTCTGTGCCCTGACAACTACCCCTACCCCACTCCTCAAAAGCCCAACCAACAAAGTTCCCTTCCTCTGAAGGAGCACTGTGAATTCCTGAACGCACAGCGAAAGAAACCTCTCTCCGTGCTGAAGTTACCGCCTAGCAGCCCAAAGCACTCCGACCTTCCCTCCTTCCAGAACCTTCCAGACTCTTTTGACACCAGTCTCTTCTTCTCCATAGATTACTCTCCCCTCAGATACCTCCAGAACTCCCTGTGCTGAGTGTAGAGCACCCCACACACCTACTGCCTCCTCCTCGTTTCTTCCCCCTTGTCCCACAGAAAATTCCAGTTCAAAATGTCAAACTGAGCCGACTCTGGGCCTTGGACGCTACAGCCCCAAGACTCAGCCTACAAAGCTTGAAAGGACTCAATGTGGTTCTCAACCCACCATACAAAACCGTTCTCAGTCAGCAGAGGGCACTCGACACCACCTTCGTGCACCTACTCAGAAGTCCTGCTTGCCCCAGACACAGGAGGAGCCCCCTCTAACTCTCGCTGCCCTCGGCAAACAACAAATCCCCGCACCCCACCCCAGCCACCGCCCCGGTTGTGCATTGCCATTGAGGCCAGCATCAGTCTGCAGATAGAGTTAGTGCTTTCCCAGAGCTGCGGGGTCAGCACACGGCTTTTTAAAACAAATCATTACCAACTGCACTAGCTCCCTAAGGCTTCGCCACAAAACAGCTTGGAACAACAGAAGTTTATCCTCGGGCCCTTCTGGAGGCTGGAAGTCTAACATCAAGCCGTCCAAAGCCACGCTTCCCGCAAAGGCTACAGGGAAGAACCCTTCCTTGCTTCCCCTAGCTCCTTTGTTCTGCCTCTGTCCCTGATTTCTGACCACTGGTTGGAATGGCTCGCTCCACTCTCAAGGACATCGCTTATATCTGTGAAGAGACTGTTTCTAGTGAAGCTACCTTCGTGATTCCGGGTGAACACTCAGTACATTTAAAAGCAGGTTTGGTGTGACCGGTTGGATTACGGCTTCTCTTTTTTAAAGCTCGGATCTACTCCACATCATCCTGCATCTCAGATTCCCAGGTGGCTAAAAGCTAGGAAGCAGTTTTCAAAAACCATTACAAGGGTCTCCGCTCTCTGCTTAGGTCAACCCTTCCTTAAGGCCTGAAACAAGTTGAGTCTCAGGCAAACACATCCTCCTGAAAGCTGGTAGTCATTTGCCGTGAGCAGGCAGAAGAGAAAAAGTAGAGGTGTCCCTAGATCCTGTCAACTCAATTACAGCTCTCTTAGGCTATCTGCCCAGTTCCTACAAGAATCTTCATCCTACCTGACTACATAATAATGACACATTGGCCTCTCACTATGCGACACTGTCCACACACCATGTGCACACACACACACACACACACACACACACACACACCAGTGTCTTCACCATTCCTGAGTGCCTGCCCACTTTTCAAATGTCATCATCCTCGATGCTCTAGGGACTTCCTCTGACTACCAGAGTCCATTTCTGCCACCCCATGTCAGTTCTCAACACCAGCCTGACAAGAACTGGTTTATAAACAACCATCAGAACACACTCCTGCTCGCAGATAACTGCAGTTCCCACACTTATCCAACAGGGGGTGCTGCTCCAGTCACTCATGTCCTATTGGTGCTCTGTCCTGCCCTACTGTCCCCTGTAGTCCAGTAGATGCTTCCTGGAGCCATCGCATAAACTATCTGCAGGGACCTTAATCTCAACCAAATCTAAAGCCCAAGACCTAGCTTGTGTTCTTCATCTCCCCAGGCCACAGAATATGGGAGTGACGAGGGAACCCACCGGAAAGAATGTTAGTCAGTAATTTATTCAGCTGGTGGACTGGAGGTATATCTCATTGGTAGAACGCTTGCCTAGCATGTGAAAGAAAAACAAAAACAAAAACAAAACAAACAAACAAAAAACCTCGCTAGCCTGGGGTAAATACTGGGTTGCAACGGGGAGGGGGGGAGTGCCCCGCCCACCTCATTGCCCCCATCTCCTCCTGACATGGGCACAAACGTGTGAACTACAAACAGAACAACACAAGGGTAGCAGTTCCACAGCAAGCAAAGGGTGGGAGGCAGTGCTGGGAAGGGGCTTGCAGTCGCAAAAAGGAAACCTATTCCCCCAAAGGAAACCGCGAAGGGAAGGAGAGAGGGAGGGAGGGAAGAAGGGAGGGAGGGAGGAAGGGAGGGAGGGAGGAAGGGAGGGAGGGAGGAAGGGAGGGAAGGAGGAAGGGAGGGAGGGAGGGAGGGGTGAAGATGGGAAGCAAAGAGTAGACAGGTGTGTCCGGGCAGAGGTGAGGAACCGGAAGGAAGACGTGCACAGGACAGAACTCAGGAGCTCCTGTGACAACTTGAGAATTTTGAGTCTCTTTGAAGACTCGGTTTTCTCTGCAGAATGCACATCCTGATAAAACGTGCTTGTGAGGGAGATCTCTGCATTGTCTGGTGCTTCGTGGGGCCTGCAGGAGCAGAAGGTCACTTATGCTGAGAATCACGGGACTTAATGCACAGCAGATGGCTCAGTTAGTGTGGGGCTCCCAGGGATTCCAGTGGGGGCTACTTATGATTAGATGTTGACTGCAGGAAGACCTTTGGCCTACCCTGAGGCCACAGCAGTCTCCCACCTTGCCCATAGCGTCTTGTACCTGTGACAACTTTCTCTAGTATTCCTCAGCCACATGCAGTTCCAACCAAATACAAGCAGGGAGTCATCCTGAGGGAAGCTCTCCCTGCCCCGCCCCCCCCCCAGTGGGGCTGAGCCTGGGGCCAGGGCAGAGGTTGTCACTCACAATCACACCTCTGTCACTTCATTTCCTCCACACCCTGATGACAGGATTGCTCCCGATAAAATCCTGACACCCAAAGTCTCAGATTCCACTTTTGAGGAATCCTAAATTGAGCCATTAGTACGAGGAATGAGCTACAATGTACATCTCAGGAGTGAATTTGAGGGTCACCTTGCTCACCATCCAGATGGTAAAAAGGACCCTGGTTTTGGTGCTCAGTGACATTGGTTCACAGTGGCACACTAACAAGTCCTCTGCCTGTCATGGGCCAGGAAGACACACAAGTGGAAGAGGAATTCAATGAAAGTGCTCACCTGTGAAAGACAAGATAACATTGGTGATGATAAAAACTGCAGAACCTGGGAGACTTAGGCTCGTATATTCATGGAGGACCTGGAAGATCTCCATGGGACATTTGTCTCCTGCTTGCAGCTAGAAGACAGACAGGGCTAAAAAGTTGGAGATCAAGATTTGATTGGAAACATAATTAAATTGCATAAAAGGCTAGATCCACAGTGCCAACAATTCAAGACTCCCCAAAGAAGTAGGACTATGAGATACGGGATTTCGTTTTGAGAACCTTACAATCCCACAATCCCCCAGGTCTATAGGCTGGTAAAGTGCTTTCCTATATTTTACCAAGAGTAGATTTCCATTACCAGGTGGCCATGGCCTCACCAAATACAGATGTCTTCCCAAAGACAGTTGTCCTTCTGCGTCTCTCCAGCACACTCCTCCCTCTGCCTCCCATGATAAACGGTCTCATTCCAGCATGAGATGAAGTTCTGTCTTGCCCTGATGCTAACAGTCTTCAGTATCAGGGCTGCAGGCACCATGTAAGAGAGCATCTTTTCTAGTTTTTGTTGTTTTGAGACAAGGTCTTTTATGCAGCCTAGAATGGCCTCAAACTCATGACCAGACAGTACTGAAGTCCTTAAGAAGCTCAAAGCCTCCATTTGGCTCTGTGCACTATAAACTCAAGGAACTGCCTGCTCTGAAAGCTAAGCAGCTCTGAAACTAGACTGCTCAGTAGCAATGTGAAGGTGGGATTCTGAACTGTCAGAGGTGAGAGAGGGTGCTTACATGTCAGAAGCTGTGGACAACAAGACCAGAGTGGTAACCTGAGGCCTTGTCTCCTGGGGCTCCTTAATGGTGGCTGATATATCATGGTATTTCTAGAGTGGAACCCTTGGCTAGCCAGCTCGGTGTTGATGTCCAAACCAAAACATTATCAAGAGGATAGAAAAAGAGGACCAACAACCAGCTGCCTCAATGGACAATTAGAATCAGAGCAACATCTCAGATCCAGAGCCTTTGACTAAGGCTCTGAGAGCCCCTTAGGACAGGCTCTACCATGGCAGAGTCAAGTGTGTTCAGCACATGGTACTTCAATTCCCCCAAAGCCCTACAACAGATTACCACGCTCATTACAGACTGGAGAAGGAGAGGCTACTGTTTTTCCAGTTTTGTTGAGGTGGACATGGTGAGCAAGCACATGTTTAAAACATCGTTTTACGATCCGCACTTGTACATGGCTTGGTTCTTAGAAACCAAGTGTAAGAGAGGCACACTTGTACATGGTTGTCGGTATTCTTAGAAACCGAGTGTAAGTGAGGCTGAGAGTATTTGACTCTTTCCACTACTTCACAACCACTTTGGACCAAATGGCAGAATTCCTCACATTAAAATGCCGAATAACATTCCATCGTGTTTTCTTTGTCCATCCATGTACCATTTTAAAACATGGCTGTATCTTGGCTACTGGGAATGATGCAGAAATGAAAATGGAGGTGCAGCCATCTCTCTAAGAGTCTGCCTTCACGCCCAGAGGTGAGGTTGATAGAACCCATGGCAGTAGAACCTCACGGTTTCCCATGAAGCAACTCCAGTGGGTGGGGTGCTCTCTCCATACCTCTTCGACAGCACTCACTATATGTTGTCTCTTGGGAAACAGCTATGCTAACAGGTGTGGGGCCTCTCACTGAAGTTTAATTTGCATTTTCCTGGTGGTTAGTGGTATTAAACATCTCTTCATGTGCTAATTTTCCATTTGTATATTTTATTTATTTTTATTTTTTTATTTTCTATTTTTTTTTAATTTACATTCCCAATGATTTCCCCTTTCCCGGTTCCTCCCTCCCCAAAAGTTCCATAAGCCCTCTTCCCTCCCCCTGTTCCCCATTCAACCCCCTCTCACTTCTCTGTCCTGGCATTCCCCTACATCCAGTCTTTCCAGGACCAGGGGTCTCTCCTTCCATCTTCTTGGAAATCTATTGACATGTGAATTGTGTCTTGGGTATTCCGAGTTTCTGGGTTAATATCCCCTTATCCCTGCATACCATGTGTGTTCTTTTGTGATTGGGTTACCTCACTAAGGATGGTATTTTCCAGTTCTGACCATTTGCCTAAGAATTTCATGAATTCATTGTTTTTAATTGCAGAGTAGTATTCCATTGTGTAAATATACAACATCTTCTTTATCCATTCCTCCGTTAAGGGACATCTGGGTTCTTTCCAGCTTCTGGCTGTTATAAATAAGGCTGCTATGAACATAGTGGAGCATGTGTCTTTATTGCATGCCAGGGAAACCTCTGGGTATATGCCCAGGAGTGGTATAAAAGGATCCTGTGGGTGTGTCATGCCCAGTTTTCTGAGGAACCGCCAGACTGTTTTCCAGAGTGGTTGTACCAGCTTGCAATCCCACCAGCAGTGGAGGAGTGTTCCTCTTTCTCGACATCCTTGCCAACAACTGCTGTCTCCTGTGTTTTTTATCTTAGCCATTCTGACTACTGTGAGGTGGAATCTCGGGATTGTTTTGATTTGCATTTCCCTAATGACAAAGGATGTTGAACATTTTTTTAGGTGCTTCTCAGTCATTAGATATTCTTCAGAACTCTTTGTTTAGCTCTGTACCCCATTTTTAATAGGGTTATTTGACTCTCTGGAGTCTAACTTCTTGAGTTCTTTGTATATATTGGATATTAGCCCTCTGTCGGATGTAGGGTTGGAAAAGATCTTTTCCCAGTTTGTTGGTTGCCGCTTTGTCTTTTTGACAGTGTCCTTTGCCTTCAGAAACTTTGCAATTTTATGAGGTCCCATTTGTCAGTTCTTGATCTTAGAGCATAAGCTATTGGAGTTCTGTTCAGGAAATTCTCCCCTGTGCCCATATGTTCAAGGTTCTTCCCTAGTTTCCTTTCTATTAGTTTCAGTGTTTCTGGTTTTATGTGGAGGTCCTTGATCCATTTGGAATTGAACTTAGTGCAAGGAGATAAGCATGGATCGATTTGCATTCTTCTGCATACTGACCTCCAGTTGAACCAGCACCATTTGTTGAAAAGGCTATCTTTATTCCACTGGATGGTTTTAGCTCCTTTGTCAAAGATCAAGTGACCATAGGAGTATGGATTCATTTTTGGGTCTTCAATTCTGTTCCAGTGATATACATGCCTGTCACTGTACCAATACCATGCAGTTTTTAACACTATTGCTCTCTAGTACAGCTTGAGGTCCGGGATACTGATTCCCCCAGAAGTTCTTTTACTCTTGAGAATAGTTTTAGCTATCCTGGGTTTTCTGTTATTCCAGATGAATTTTTGAATTGCTCTTTCTAACTCTATGAGGAATTGAGTTGGGATTTTGATGGGGATTGCATTGAATCTGTGTATTACTTTTGGTCAGATGCTCATTTTTACTATATTAATCCTGCCAGTCCATGAGCATGGCAGATTTTTCCATCTTCTGAGGTCTTCTTCAATTTCTTTCTTCAGAAACTTGAAGTTATTGTCATACAGATCTTTCACTTGTTTGGTTAGAGTCACACCAAGATACTTTATATTGTTTGTGGCTATTGTGAAGTGTATCAGTTCTCTTATTTCTTTCTCAGCCTGCTTATCCTTTGAGTATAGGAAGACTACTGATTTGCTTGAGTTGATTTTATATCTGGCCACTTTGCTGAAGTTGTTTATCAGCTTTAGGGGTTCTCTGGTGGAGTTCTTTGGGTCACTTAAGTATACTATCATATTGTCTGCAAATAGTGATAGTTTGACTTCTTCCTTTCCAATTTGTATCCCTTTGACCTCCTTTTGTTGTCTAATTGCTCTAGTTAGAACTTCAAGTACTATATTGAAAAGATGTGGAGAGAGAGGGCAGCCTTGTCTAGTCCCTGATTTTAGTGGGCTTGGTTCAAGTTTCTCTCCATTTAGATTGATGTTGGCTACTGGTTTGCTGTAAATCGCTTTTACTATGATTAGATATGGACCTCAAATTCATGATCTTTCCAAGACTTTTAGCATGAAAGGATGCTGAATTTTGTCAAATGCTTTTTCAGCATCTAATGAAATGACCACGTGGTTTTTTTTCTTTGAGATTGTTTATGTAGTGGATTACATTGATGGACTTCCTTATATTGAACCATCCCTGCATCCCTGGGATGAAGCCTACTTGACTGAGGTGAATGATCGTTTTGATGTGTTCTTGGATTCGGTTGGCAAGAATTTTATTGAGTATTTTTGCATCGATATTCATAAGAGAAATTGGTCTGAGATTCTCTTTCTTTGTCAGATCTTTGTGTGATTTTGGTATTAGCGTAATTGTGGCTTCATAGAACGAGTTGGGCAGTGTTCCTTCTGTTTCTATTTTGTGGAACAGTTTGAAAAGTATTGGTGTTAGGTCTTCTTTGAAGGTCTGATAGAATTCTGCACTAAAACCGTCTGGACCTGTGCTTTTTTTGGTTGGAAGACTTCCAATGACCACTTCTATTTCTTCAGGAGTAATAGGGTGGTTTAGAAGGTCTATTTGATCCTGATTTAATTTTGGTATTTGGTATCTGTCTAGGAAAAAATTGTCCATTTCCTCCAGATTTTCTAGTTGTGTTGAATATAGGCTTTTGTAGTAGGATCTGATGATTTTTTGAATTTCCCCAGTTACTGTTGTTATCTCTCCCTTTTCATTTCTGATTTTGTTAATTTGGATACTGTCTCTGTGCCCTCTGGCTAGTCTGGCTAACGGCTTATCTATCTTGTTGATTTTCTCAAAGAACCAACTCCTAGTTTTGTTGATTCTTTGTATGGTTTTATTTGTTTCTACTTGATTGATTTCAGCCCTGAGTTTGATGATTTCTTGCCTTCTACTCCTCTTGGGTGTATTTGCTTCCTTTTTTTTCCGGAGCTTTCAGGTGTGCCATTAAGCTGATAGTGTATGCACTCTCCCATTTCTTTTCGGAGGCACTCAGGGCTATGAATTTTCCTCTTAGCACCACTTTCATTGTGTCCCATAAATCAGGGTATGTTGTGCCTTCTTTTTCATTAAATTTTAAAAAGTCTTTGATTTCTTTCTTTATTTCCACCTTGACCAAGTTATCATTGAGTAGAGCATTGTTCAGCCTCCATGTGTATGTGAGTTTTCTGTTGTTTTTGTTGCTATTGAAGACCAACCTTATTCCATAGTGATCTGATAGGAGGCTTGGGATTAGTTCGATCTTCTTATATCTGTTGAGGTCTGTTTTGTGACCAATTATATGGTCGATTTTGGAGAAGGTACCATGAGGTGCTGAGAAGAAGGTATATTCTTTTGCTTTAGGATGAAATGTTCTATATATATCTGTTCGTTCCATTTGGTCCAAGGCTTCAATTAGTTTCACGTGTCCGTGTTTAGTTTCTGCTTTCCTGAACGATCCATTTCAGAGAGGGGGTGTTGAAGTCACCCACTATTATTGTGTGAGGTGCAATGTGTGCTTTGAGCTTTAGTAAAGTTTCTTTTACGAATGAGGGTGCCCTTGCATTTGGAGCATAGATGTTCAGAATTGAGAGTTCTTCTTGGTGGATTTTTCCTGTGACTAGGATGTAGTGTCTTTTTTGATGACTTTAGGTTGAAAGTCAATTTTATCTGATATTAGGATGGCTACTCTGGCTCGTTTCCTGGGACCATTTGCTTATAAGATTGTTTTCCAGCCTTTTACTCTGAGGTAGTGTTTGTCTTTGACACTGAGGTACGTTTCCTGCATGCAGCAAAATGCTGGGTCCTGTTTACGTATCCAGTCTGTTAGTCTATGTCTTTTTATTGGAGAATTGAGACCATTGATATTAAGAGAGATTAAGGAATAGTGATTATTGTCATCTGCTATTCTTGATGCTCTCTTTATGTTTGAGTGGCTATTTACTTTTGGGTTTGATGAAAGAAGGTTACTATCTCATTTTTTCCAGGGTGTAGTTTCTCTCCTTGTATTGGTGGTTTCCACCTATTATCCTTTGCAGGGCTGGGTTTGTGGAAAGATATTGTGTAAATCTGATTTTATCATGGAATATCTTGGTCTCTCCATCTATGGTGATTGAGAGTTTCGCTGGGTATAGTAGTCTGGGCTGGCATTTGTGTTCTCTTAGAGTCTATATGAGATCTGCCCAGGATCTTCTAGCTTTCATAGTCTCTGGTGAGAAGTCTGATGTAATTCGGATAGGTCTTCCTTTATATGTTATTTGGCCTTTTTCTCTTACTGCTTTTAATATTCTTTCTTTGTTTGGTACATTTGGTGTTTTGATTATTATGTGACGGGAGGTATTTCTGTTCTGGTCCAGTCTGTTTGGAGTTCTGTAGGCTTCTTGTACGTTCATCGGCATCTCTCTCTTTAGGTTAGGAAAGTTTTCCTCCATAGTTTTGTTGAAGATATTTACTGGTCCTTTAAGTTGCAAATCTTCATTCTCATCTATACCTATAATCCTTAAGTTTGGTCTTCTCATTGAGTCCTGGATTTCCTGGATGTTTTGGCTCAGGAGCTTTTTGCATTTTGCAATTTCTTTGACTGTTGAGTCAATGCTTTCTATGGTATCTTCAGCACCTGAGATTCTTTCTTCCATCTCTTGTATTCTATTGTTGATGTTTGCATCTATGACCCCTAATTTCTTCCCGAGGTTTTCTATCTCCAAGGTTGTCTCCCTTTGTGATTTCTTAGTTGTTTCTACTTCCTTTTTAGATCCTGGATGGATTTGCTCAGTTCCTTCACTTGTTTGTTTGTGTTTTCCTGTATTTCTTTAAGATATTTTTGTGTTTCCTCTTTCAGGACTTCTGCCTGTTGACCCAAGTTTTCCTGTATTTCTTTAAGCAATTTTTGTGTTTCTGCCTTATGGGCTTCCATCTGTTGACCCATATTCTCCTGCATTTCTTTAAGCGATTTTTGTGTTTCCTTCGTAAGGGCTTCTACCCGTTGTTTCATGTTCTCCTGTATTTCTTTATGAGATTTATTTACGTCCTTCTTGAAATCCTCTAATAGCATCATGAGAAGTGATTTTAAATCCAGATCTTGCCTTTCGGGTGTGATGGGGTATCAAGGACTTGCTGCTGTCTGAGAGTTGGGTCCAGATGGTGCCATATTGCCCTGATTTCTGTTAGTAACATTTCTGTTTGCCTTTTTCCATCTGGTTATCTCTGGAGTTAGTTGGTCCTGCTGTCACTGGCTGTTGCTTGAACCTCCTATGAGCCTGCAAGGCTATTTCTACCCCCCCCCCCCCGCGGTTGACCAGGTTTCCCCTGGCACCGATTGCTGAGGGGCTATCCTGCTCCTGAGTGACTATGTAGCCCTGATGTGCCTTGCCCCAAGTGATGTTATACTTGGGAAATCCCTGTGTACCTGGAGACTCAGTGAAGTCAATCCCCGGAGCAGAGGTAGCTAAGGGTAGGCTGGTGCGCTCTCTCCCAGAGCGGGTTCCTCTGCAGGGCAGATGTCCCACAGCAGAGCTGGCACGTAAATGACCACAAAACTGCCCAGCTCTTGGGTGCAGGGAGCACAGCAGCTGACTGTGTCCCAAGAGATGTTATGCTCGGTTATCCCTGCGCCTGGAGGTCCCAACTGCTCTGTTGCCAGATCAAAGATCCATTTGTATATTTTAATTTGAGAAATGTCTGCTCAAGTCCTTGACCCACTTTTAAGGGATTAAGTATGCATTTATTTATTCTTGAGTTTCAGTTCCTCTGGTATGTGGGATATTTAAACCCCAGGTCAGATGTTTGGTTTGCAACTATATCTCCTATTTTGGTGGGTTATCTCTTCACTCTGTTGAGTAAATAACCCTTGCTTTGTAGATTTCTAAAGTTTGGTGCAATCTTCATGTCTCTTCTGGCGTTTGTTATCTGTGCTGTGTGAAGAACACAAAAACATTATTGTGTAGACTGACACTTGTATGGTTGCTTTTGAATCTTTACCCTGTTGATTTTTATTTAAATGGTATGAAAAAGGATCTAATTTCATTTCTTTTTCTGCTTATAGATACTCAGTTTCTACAAACCATTTGTTGAAGAGTGTCATTTCCCAATGTGTTCTTGGCATTCCTATTAACAATTAGTTGACTATAGGTGATGAATTAATTGCTTTTTAGCTGCCTATTCGGGTCCACTGACCTATAAAGAAAGCTGTTTCTATTCCACTACTGTACGGTTTTGATTTTTGTGTTTCTATTTTACTGTGTTTGGGGGGTGTGATACCTCATTAATACTGCTTTAACTATTTAGGTATTTCATAGCTCCATATGAATTGCAAGCTTGTGTGTATATTTCTATAAAAATCCCCACTTAGGATTTTTATTGGAACTTCATCTTATCTAAAGATCATTTTGACTATGTAGAAACTTTAACAATATTAATTAGTCCAATCTATGAACACAGCTGTCTTTCCATTCATTGTAGCTGGACTTTTGGCTACTTAGTAAGTTCTTCCTCCTTCTGCCCTTCTCCACCCCTCCACTTTCTCCCTTTCAACTCCCTAACACTAGATAGGAGAGAAAAAAGAATAGAGGGGGAAGGGGATATGTTGTAGTTGATATGTAATCTCAAACTGGGGTTTCTGCCTCAACCTTTGATCATTCAGTTCCCAGATTAAAAACCACACAACCTTTATATTTATAATAAGTCTTTTTTTTTTTTTTTTTTTTTTTTGGTTTTTAGAGACAGGGTTTCTCTGTGTAGTCCTGGCTGTCCTGGAACTCACTTTGTAGACCAGGCTGGCCTCGAACTCAGAAATCCTCCTGCCTCTGCCTCCCAAGTGCTGGGATTAAAGGCGTGCGCCACCACCGCCCGGCTATAATAAGTCTTAAACAGCACTAAAATTGGACAGATATCTACCCTCTAAGCTATTATGTCTACTTTCCTGTCAAAAACCACACGATATGACTTGCCATATTCCATATGGGCTGCTCATAACTCCAATTTGCCAGCCCTCGATACCATTTTTAAGATTCTTACCCCATGTCATCTTCTCCCCTCACCACCTTCTCCTCTCTTTCCTCCTCGTGATCTCCTGCCAGACCCCAAGCCTGGGAACCCAAACCCTGCCTATCTTAATTCTGTCCAGCTATAAGCTGTAGGCATCTTTATTCACCAATCAGATAACTTGTGGGGCAAGGTTACATAACATCACTTGTGTCTATGTGCAGATTCTCTTGTCCTTGGGCAAGATATTGACCAGGCTTTGGGGACCAGTGTTTAGCATTACAATACATAGCAAAAGACTGAACCTCAACAATTCCTCTTCTCTGTCTAAATAAAAAGGCTCTTTCTCTTATAACAATATATGATAGAAGCAATTATGAAAATTATTATCTATGAGTTACACTTTTTTTTTTTGAGACAGGGTTTCTCTGTGTAGCCCCGGCTGTCCTGGAACTCACTCTGTAGACCAGGTTGACCTCGAAGTCAGAAATCCGCCTGCCTCTGCCTCCCAAGTGTGCTGGGATTAAAGGCATGCGCCACCACCGCCCCGCCTATGAGTTACACTTTAAAAGTCATTTCTTGTATTTGGCAAGGCTGGAAAAAGTATTTTATTATCTATCTTATCTGGTTTAGAGTTCTGTGTCTAAATCAATTTCTATCCTGACTTGTATTATTAACTTAAAAATCTTTTCTTAGACTTAAAACATCTTCCTAAGTGCTAAACAACTTAAGTTTAATTTTCAGACTATAACTATCTAGTTTTTGACCCTGTCAGAGACCTGAGAACAAATAAATATTTCCTGAGTATGCAGGAAGTGCTTGGATACAGCTTCCAGAAGTTATAGAAATGGCAGAGACAGATGACCACCTGAACAATCTCCATGTTGGAGCATCTATCTTCAGCCTTTTGGCCCAAAATATTTGACAGACTTTATGTGAAGCAGGAATTATGAAGAACTTGCTTACCCCTTCTTGGCAGAGCTGAGAAACTGACTATTCTGCATCCATTTTTCCTTTTAGGACAGCATTTAATCTCCAGATGAATTTAGGGCATTTTCTTTGCCTGGTGTCTAGCTTGCCACAATTGAAGCAATTCCATGTGGAGGTGTTGATGCTCATCATCTTCTTTGAAGTGGAATTGGGGTGCTATCAGGAGCAGACCTGTCTGTCAGAAGATCTTGTAATAATGAAATAATTACAAATGCCATATTCTGTGGATCTCTGAGATTTTTGAAGACAAACTCTCTATACTATATCTGAATTATCAAACATTGTTTATTTCCTGAATAACCTTGAAAACATTTTATCATAATTAGCTAGACTAGTATCTAATATGACCATGAGTATGACTGTCTGACTATTAACTTGTGCTTATTAATCATCCTAATACTTTGTAACTTGAATTTTTATTATCTTTAACATTTTGTCATAGCAGCTTTCAAAAGGATTAGACTTTATATTGCATCTTTAAGAATCATATAAGTACAATACATTAAGTAAATGTTAAAAACATATATATATATATGATATGCATCAAAAATAACCTTAAATTTGTATCAATATATAATAACCTATGCCAATGTATCAAAAAACCTATTTCTGTATCAATATACAAAATTCTGTACCAATGTGAAGTGGAAATTTCTGGTTTTGTTGGAGACTGAGTTGTATCATGTGAAGTTTTTCTGGTAAGTATCTTATTAGAGGATGTTTTGCTGAAGTAGACACGTGGAAGGATGTTTTGTTTAGAACAAACACGTGGTGTTTTTCTGAAAGCTGCCTGGTGAAAGGGCATGTGATGTTTGTTGGAGCAGATGCTTGAGAGGATACATGATGTTTGGAAAGAGTATAAGTATAATCCAACAGACAGTGGACGACACCCTGGCATTGGTTCACCTTGTTGATCTTTGTTAGGCTTTGCCTTGCTGATCTTCACTGATGATGCTCTGGCATTGGTTCACTTTGCTTTTTTTGCTGATCTTCACTTGACATGACTTCATAGAGAGAAATGCACCAAAGAACTTCCCAAAGTGTTCTGGCTGCTTCTTGCTGCTTACATAGATTTGTGCCAATTGGTGGAGCCTTGAGGTTTCTTCTGGATTGAACCACTACAGCCAATTCACGTTTGGTGTTTTGCTAGTAGATTGGACTGCAGAAAATGAAGAATAGACTAGCCCCAAGGAACTACTTCTTAATAAGTCCATCTCCCCTTGTCCTTTTAGCCAATTTCCTTCCCTATCTTTGGTTGGTGGGCTATAAGGGAGGTTGAAGCATTTAAGAACCCTTATTAAAGTAGGAAAATATAGGCCTATACCAATGTTACAAAATATAACTTCAATTTTACATCAAAATATAAAGATCTTTACCAAGGTAAGATTATGGTTATAAAATACTTTTGGTTTAAGAGTAGGAACACAGGTATAATTTATAAAATGACCCAAACCATCCACCCCAAGTTAATGGTCTGGAATGATGGTCTTCTTATAATTGCTTCCTGCTTACAGTCTTACTATAAGCTTATTTAGAATTTAAGATGTTCTAGGTTAAGAAGGTATTTTTAGGATTTTAAATTGGGATAGAAATTAAGTTAAGTACAAAATTTAAATACACCAAAATAGGATAGATAATAGAATATTTCCTAAAGTAGTCAAATACTATGGACTGGACATTATAAGTATATATCATACTTTATAGTTTTCATAATTGTTTCATATTTAATGGAATAAAAGGGGAATTGTAGAGAGAATATCTTGTGTATTGTATGGATGCATCACCTGTCAATTAAAAAAACTTCTGGCCTATGGCTTAGGGCAGGAAATAAAGGTAGAACATCCGGGAGAGAGAAAGGATTCTGAGATAGAGCCAGGCAGGAGATTGGCCAGGAGGATGTGAGGAGATGGACTCATGGTCCCAGAGCACAGGTAACCAGCCACATGGCAGAAGGTAGGTTAAAATAAATGGGTTATTATAGTTATGATTCTAGTCAGAGAAGAACCTGGCTACATATGGCCAAAGTATTTGTAAATAAATTTTGAGTCTGAGTCTTATTTCTGAAAGCATGGGGCTGGAAACAAGAACCAGTCCTAACTTTTACAGACTACTTGCCAAACCAGAACCAATAGTAACCAATCACCAACTGGCTAGTAAGTCCCTATGAGCTCCCCAACTATAGGGGCCCTAGAATTCATATACCCTCAGAAAAGTCCCCAAAATTCCAAACATCACAAACTAACAAAAACTATCTGCAGCTGACAAAATCACACACATGCTAGAGCACAAGGCAAATCACAGTCAGCTGCTGTGGACATCTGAAGCAGCCCCACACCCACACCTGGGATTAAAACCAAAACACATTCTTACGATATTTCTGAGTTTTTACGGAAACCAAACTTCTCACTACAATTCATCTTTGTCTTCTTTCATTTCATTCATGCATATTTTTTTATAATTTTCAGTGTTTCTATCTTTTGAAAGCATTTTTCCTATATATTCTTCTGTTATTACCTCGATGCTGAGCTACATCACCCAGGCCCTAAGTATTTTACCCTTTTTGTTGCCATTGTGAATAAAATTGCTCACTTAATTTTCTTATCAGTCCATCCATTGCAAATAAAAATGCATCAGGGGCTGGTCGATGGTGGTGCACACCTTTAGTCCCAGCACTCAGGAGGCCGAGGCAGGGGGATCTTTGAGTTCAAGGTCAGCTAGTTTACAGAACAAGTTATAGGATAGGCAGGTTGACACAGAGAAACTCTGTCTTTAAAAAAAAGAAAAAGAAAAAAGGAAGAGGAAGAAGAAGAAAGAGCCGTATCAGGGGCTGGGAATGCAGAAAGCAGCGGAGTGCTTACTTAATAGCAGGAAGTCCCTGGGTCCATTCCCTACTCCACCAAAAAGAAGAGAAAGCAAGTTCTCACTCTTTTTTCACTGCGTGTTCAGGACCTGTTGCATACAAGATGGTGTCACTGCCATTGTGATAATTTTGAGGGTTCTTTAGCTCTTCTACTGCCCAGTGTCTCCACCCAGGAGGACAACCAGACCTGCATTCAGTAGAAAGTGATTATTGTATCAGTCCTTCCTTACCGTAAATGTTTGTTCTCCACTCGTTAATACACAGTAAGCTATGTATTAGCATTAATATATTTTTAAATGATTTGTAATCACACCGGATAAGTTCATGGGAGTATACAATGTTCTTTGAGTGCATCCCCAAACCTCACACTGCCCTGCCCCATCCTTCCTCCTTCCTATCAGTTCCCTTTACCCCCCGCCCCCGCCGGCTTCAGTTCTACTTCATGTCATCAGTACATACAAGGTTTTATGTATCAGTGAAGTGTAGGACATACAGACTACAGGAAACATGCAGCATTTGTCTTCCCAGACTGATTTAGTTCTCTGAATACAGCCATCTCCAGTTGCATCTACTTTCCTGCAAATAACATAATTCATCCTTCTTCATGACTAAACATAGCGACCCATGGCCTTGCTATGCAGTTCAGAATCCCCATGTGAACCTGATAAGTACCCCAGGCTGGCTGGCCTCAAACTCAAATCTTCTACCATGAAGAAAAAGTCACATGAATTCAGAAACTGTGACCTCTGTTAGATTAAATGGCACTGCCTCCTTCAGAATCCCACTGTCTGGATCTGAATCTACTTGGGGGAAGACCAGAGACCCCAGCAGGGAGTGAGGCAGCATGGGGAGTGGAAATCCCAGCAGGGATTGAAGTGGTATGGAGAGCGGGGGAGGGTGGGGGGAAGAGCATGAAACTGTAGGCTTAGATTTTCAAAACCTACTATTAATAAGGGTTCTTAAATGCTTTAACTTCCCTTCTAACCCACAATCCACCAGGGGTAGTGGAAAAGGAAATGTTAATAAAGCAAAGGAGGATTTGAGCTGTTTAGAAATATTTCTTTGGAGCAAACCCAATCTGCGTTGTCAGGATATTGGAAGCTTAGATCACACGAATCAGCAGCAGCTGTTAGATCCACTGGCAAACACCACTCACAAACCAGCAACAGCAGGTTGATCCAGAAGAAACCACAAGGCTCTGCCAATCAGCCCGAATCCGCAGAAGTGGCAAGAAGCCACTAGAACACCACCAGAAGCTTTTTGGTGTGTTTCTCTCTATGAAGTCACGACAAATGATGACCAACAAAGAATGGTAAGGCATACCAGTAACACCCAGAGTCATCATCGAAGACCAGTCAGGAAAGCCCAGCGATGACCAGTAAAGAATGGCAAGGTCTACCAGTACCATACAGCATTGTCCACTGTCTTTGAGCCATATTTATATACTTTCCAAACATCACGTGTTCTCTCAAGCATCCTCTCTAACAAAACATCACATGCCCTTTTTCCAGGTTGCCTCCAGAAAAACACCATGTGTTCATTCTTAAGAAAACATACTCCCATGTTTCTGCTTCAGAAAAAAAACTCCTCTCAAAGGACAGTTTCCAAAAAAAAAAAAAATCACATGACACAACTAAGTGTCCAAAGAAAACAGAAATTTCTACTTCATTGGCTTGTGGTTATATCTGTGAGAGATTGTCTTGGTTCATGATTCATATGTGAGGGCCTAGTCCATTGTGGGTGGCACAATCCCTAGGCAGGTGAGATAAGAAAGCTGTATAAGAAAGGCAGCTGAGCATGAGACATGGAGAAAGCCAGTAAGTAGAATTCCTCCTTGATTTCTGCTCCAGTACCTGTGCTGGCTCCTCTCAGTGATTCATTGTGACCTGTAAGCATAAGCTTCCCTCAGGCTACTTCTGGATGGTGTTTGTCACAGTAACAGAATAAAAACATAATAGCCTTCTTCACCCTTTCTGTTTCTTTGTGTGTGTGCTGTTGTTTGTTTTTTGAGACAGGGTTTCCTTGTATAGCTCTGACTGTCCTTGAACTAACTCACTCTCTCTCTCTCTCTCTCTCTCTCTCTCTCTCTCTCTCTCTCTCTCTCTCAACCAGGCTGGCCTCAAACTCAGAGATCTACCTCCACTTCCCAAGTGCACTGGCACTACCTGGCTCCTTCTTCACAACTGTAATGTGCTGGTCTTGAAACGTGTTTCTCTATATATTATTCAGTGCTGATTTCAGCTCTTTGCAAATAGTTTTTTGTAACTTAAAATTTTTAATTTCTATTTTTAATTTAAATGTTTTAACCTCCCTTTTAGCCCACCACCCACCAAAGATAGTGGAAAAGAAGGAATATGTTACCAGAACTTTCCTGTAACTTTACATCAGGGCAGAGAGGGTCTGTGATTGGACAAGAAAAAAGGGGGCAGAGTAAGGAGTTGCGGAGGAAGGGCTTGCAGTCAAGCGCTGAGAGGATCGTGGCAAGAGGAGATGAATCATGGCTGGTGATGTTTTTCTGTGTGTTTCGTAAGGTTAGAAATACAGAGCAATAGTGTTAAAAACTGCATGGTATTGGTACAGTAACAGACATGTAGATCAATGGAACAGAATTGAAGACCCAGAAATGAATCCACACTCCTATGGTCACTTGATCTTTGACAAAGGAGCTAAAACCATCCAGTGGAAAAAAGATAGCCTTTTCAACAAATGGTGCTGGCTCAGCTGGAGGTCAACATGCAGAAGAATGCAAATTGACCCATCCTTATCTCCTTGCACTAAGCTCAATTCTAAATGGATCAAAGATCTCCACATAAAACCAGACACACTGAAACTAATAGAAGGGAAACTAGGGAAGAACCTTGAACATATGGGCACAGGGGAGAATTTCCTGAACAGAACCCCAATAGCTTATGCTCTAAGATCAAGAATAGACAAATGGGACCTCATTAAATTACAAAGTTTTTGCAAGGCAAAAGACACTGTCAAAAAGACAAAGCGGCAACCAACTAACTGGGAAATGATCTTTACCAACCTTACGTCCAACAGAGGGCTAATATCTAATATATACAAAGAACTCAAGAAGTTAAACTCCAGAGAGGCAAGTAACCCTATTAAAAAATGGGGTACAGAGCTACACAAAGAGTTCTCACCTGAAGAATATCTAATGGCTGAGAAGCACCTAAAGAGATGTTCATCATCCTTAGTCATTAGGGAAATGCAAATCAAAACAACCCTGAGATTCCATCTCACACCAGTCAGGATGGCTAAGATCAAAAACACAGGAGACAGCAGTTGTTGGCGAGGATGTGGAGAAAGAGGAACACTCCTCCACTGCTGGTGGAATTGCAAGCTGGTACAACCACTCTGGAAAGCAGTCTGGCGGTTCCTCAGAAAACTGGGCATGACACTCCCGGAGGATCCGGCTATACCACTCCTGGGAATATACCCAGAGGCTTCCCCTGCATGCAATAAGGACACATGCTCCACTATGTTCATAGCAGCCTTATTTATAATAGCCAGAAGCTGGAAAGAACCCAGATGTCCCTCAACGGAGGAATGGATTCAGAAGATGTGGTATATCTACACAATGGAATACTACTCTGCAATTAAAAACAATGAATTCACGAAAGTCCTAGGCAAATGGTCAGATCTTGAAAATGTCATCCTTAGTGAGGTAACCCAATCACAAAAGAACACACATGGTATGCAGTCACTGATAAGGGGATATTGACCCAGAATCTCGGAATACCCTAGACACAATCCGCATATCAATAGATTTCTAAAAAGATGGAAGGAGAGACCCCTGGTCCTGGAAAGACTGGATGTAGGGGAACGCCAGGACAGAGTAACGAGAGGGGGTTGAATGGAGAAAAGAGGGAGGGAAGGGGGCTTATGGGACTTTCGGGGAGGGAGGAAACTGGAAAGGGGAAGTGATTTGGAATGTAAATTAAAAAAATAAAATAAAAAATAAAAAAAAGAAATATTGGGATATTTTACTGTATTGGCATCTTGTAATTGTGATTATAATATACATAAATCTAATTGACTAACTAATTAAGCATTAAAAATCATGTTTCTACCTGGTAATCGAGCAGGGGCTGGGAAGAGGGCAGGCCAGCAGATTGAGGAGCTAGGGTCACACAGTATGGGACCCCTCCAGGACATAGTGTTATATACCGGCAGTGTTATTACTATGGAACAGTTGCCCAGCACAGGAGACCTGCAGGCCTGGTGTGAGCTCTGTGGTCTGCTGGTTGCTTGCCTTGCCACTATGGTGGGCACAGGAACGTGTCGGGCTCTTTTTAAATATTTCCCTCAGCAGGGATATGGGGAAGTGGACCTGTTTAGAAAGGTTCTTTGGAACAACTCCCATCTGCAATGTCTGGAAATCAGCAGTTTAGTTTGCAGGTTAGTAGTGGCAGCTCCCTCCATTTGTGAACACTTCATGGATATGGTAGTAGTCCAATTTAACTTGGGATAGCGAACACAAATCAGCAGCAGTGGCACAACCTAGCAGAGACAGCCAGGGCCACCAGGAGCACCAGGATCTCAGATGTGACTCTCAGAAAAGCAAAGATCATCGAAGACATGAGACCAACAAGCATTGTATAGCTAACTCTATAAGCAAGCCAAGCTCCGTCTCTTATTGTCCATGGAATCCTTTTTATACACTCTCTAAACATCATGTGTCCCCCGTGGGTCTTGTCTCATCATGAGTCTTGTCTTAGCATGTGAGTCTGTTACAGCTGACATCACTTTGTCAATCAGCCCTGAGTCTGCAGTATCAGCAAGAAACCAAGACGCATCACCAGAAAAATTTTTGGTGTGTTTCTCTCTATGGAGTTCCAATAAATGAAGTTCAACTACGTAATTTAAGGCAGACCAACACATGTTGTGTCATTAGCAAAAAATCCTTCATCGTGTGTTCTTTCACGTGCTTGCTTTAACAGAATATCTTTTCTCTTGTGTCTGTTTCAACAAAATGTTCCTTCATGAGTCTGTCTTTGCCTTTCACTTGTGTCCACTTCAGGAAAACACTTCTTCACGTGTTTGCCCAGCAAAGCACCATCTAACACAAACTGGCTTTCCCAAGAACCCTTAAGTTTCCACTTCAGTTTTGTGTTTTATTAATTCCATTTAAAATTTCAAGCCAAATGATAAAATATAATTCTGAAAACAAATCAAGCTGGACAAAAAGCAAATTATGAGCAGAGTCTTATCTATATTTTGTTTTAAGGTGTGCAGTAATTTCAAAAGTTAACATTAACTTTTTAAGTTGTGTTCTTCCTGCACACACAGCTCTGCTTGCTGGCACAATCATTGCACGGCTATGCTTACAGTCAGCAGCCTTCTTCTCTAATGCGGAGTTTCCAGGCCAGGACCTCAGGCAAGCTAGCCAAGTCCTCTGCCTCCGGGCAGCATTTTCAGCCATGGCTTTAGTATTGTTTTAAGGTTTGTTATTTTTACTTATGTGTGTGCCTACATGAGTTTATGTGCATCATGTGTGTGCAAGTGTCCCTGGAGGCCAGAGGGTGTCAAATCCCCAGGGAACTGGAGTTAGACAGCTGTGAGCTGCCTGGTGTGAACAATAGCTATAGGTTTTTCTTTTGTCTTTTTTTTTTAAATAGGTAAAATGAAATTAAAAGGATGGATTTTGTTTATTTGTTTGAGACAAGGTCTGACAGTGTAATGTTGGCTGGGTTAGACCTTGCTGCTTAGACCAGGTTGGCCCCAAACTCACAGATATCTGCCTGCTTCAGCCTCCAGAGTGCTGGAATTAAAGGCATTTACCACCACATCCAGCAGATTTTTGGGTCTGTTCATTGTAAAATTTGGGGGAATGACACTCATTAAAACAAACAAAAACAAAAAACAGCCAAACAAACAAACAAACAAAAACTCCAAAGTCACTTTGAACCTTTATATGGTTCCAAACACCAATCTGAATTTTACTCAGAAAGTTATAATTATTTACTTTCTTCTTTTTTTGTCTGTTTCTCTCTGGTGGTGGTGGCTAGAATCTAAGAATGCTTTTTCTGATGGTTCCCCCACCTTCCTTTCCCAATTGGCCTCTTATCCCCATATGTCCCTTGCTAGGAGTTCAGAGGACTTCTGAGGAGATGAGAGGGAAAGAATCAGGCACCATCCTGAATTAATCAAAAGCCGCAAAATGGACTCTCAAACCTGGGCAATAAACTACTCCCAACCCTTTTCCTAAACGAAAATCCCTGTCCAGAGTGGGCTCCAATACCAGGAACCCAAAACTACCACCCAGATTACTCTAGAATTTCTCACTAGGGAGACCTCAGATCAGGTTTGGGGAGAAAGAAAGGAAATACTTTGCATGTAGAGACTCAAAGGCCCCGGTCCAAAATGGCAGGGGCCAGGATGGCCTTAGACGATTGCTGTTCTAACTGGGTAAAAATGCTACACAGGCTACTAAGGTTTTAAATCACAAATTGGTTCTAAAGGGGCTTGAATTCCTGACAACATGGAAGGTCACAGATCTGTCTGCCCACACAGTGCCCACCTGGCACCAAATGGAGCAAAGGCAGTTTTCTTCCTCCTGGTCAACTGAACAACAGCGCCACCCACAGACATTCCTTCTTGTCTCATAGGTTCTTTTCCTAGTGACATATTGTGCCTAGGAGTCAAGTGGAGATCAAAACAAGATCCAGATGACAATATTCAGCACCCCAGTCATAACGTATTGATTACCCTTCCAGTAAGACCGTCTACCCAGTTAGACGTATTGATTTCCCTTCCTTGAGTTAAGACCACAGAATTTCTTCCTTTTCTCTTTCCTTTACTATTTTGGACAAACTTCAGGACATTTCCTTCTACTATTTTCATGCTAACCTAACTTCACTGCTATTTAGGGAAGAGGATTAACTATTATCATTTATTATTAATCTGAGAGATATATAGAGTTCATGGGGATTCAAACCCTGATAGAGAATGGGCCAATTTTATTATAGAACTGAGCCCACCAGCAGAAAGTAACCTTGTGGTATTACCCACCATCTTTGATAATAGTGTTACCAAGATGATGGTGACTATGTGACTTGGTCACCATCTTAGCTGGTGACATCATCAAGCAACCAAACATCATACCAACGTGATGGCACCCATAAACCTTCCAGTGTTAAGGGTCTGAGAATCTGGGACATAATCCACTATAAAAAACAAGTTTGAGCCAGCAAAAGTATCTTTATTGAGAAGCTGATGTGTCAGGAGACAGCTGGTTTGGAATCCAAATCATGCAGAAGGGGCAGCAAGATCTTTTAAAGCAAAAAAACACAAATTAGGTAGGGGCATGTTGTATGTCTCCAAAGGTTTTTCACACACAGCATCCTAAGTAGGTTACAACCCATCAAGCATCTCAGATAGCTTTCTTGATAACTTGACCTGGATTTATACTAGCCAATCAGAGTCTATATAGAGGTTGCTGGGTTTCAGTCCCAAATGGGTTCTAACAAGGTATAGGGTGGGGTATTGTGATCTAAGTTCATATGAGGCAGTGGGTCCAGAAGCCATTTCTGGGAACTCAGCTGCTTCTTAGAATTTAGCTTAGTACAAAGTAGAATTATACAAGATAGAGTCTCTGAAGATAAGGAGGCCCCTAACACCAGTTCCCCTGAGCCCCAAAGGGATCGCTGCAGCCCTAGAATTCCCTGTGCCATAGGCATTCGGTCAAGCATTCCAAATTCTCTTCTATTCTTTCTCTTTGATTTTCACCTTCCTGGATGCCCAATGAGATTCTGGACATAGAAGACACAGTTAGACTCTATGATCCTGTGGTAAGTTCCAACATCAAATTAAAGAGGCAATACCAAACTCCCATAGTGCACTTCTTTGGATTTTTGACACATTATTTTGCCCTATGCTTGGCTTGGGGGTGGGGGTGTTTGGATTTTTCCTATCCATGTGCCTCTAACCCTGGCCAAGAGGGAGCTGATACTTCCAGATAGCTAGACCTGGCAGACTCATGTGAATTTGCAGTGACCCAGGGCTGAGTCTTGAGAAAGTACAGATTCCAGTCAAGGCTCAAATGATACATTTCCAGTGAGCAGCTGAGACAGCCATGACCCAGTCCGCGTATTTGGGCAGGAGATTGGAGATGAGGGTTCTGCTCGGTCTTAATGCCTGCTCTTTCTGGGGTCAGCTCCAGGCCTGTTTTTCTGCCACTGAGATAAAATGTGTTCTTGCCTCCAAACCCCCAAACTCCACTCTGGAGTGTTTATCTGCTAAACCTGATCACCTCCAGTCAGGATGCTCTTGTCTTGTCTTTTTCCAGTTGAGATGACTCCGATAGGCTGAGAACTTTCTGAATCCTTTTAGTGTTTTTGTGTTTTCTGTGTTCAGTATTCTCTATGTTGTAGGGAATATACACTGAGCACTTACTATGTTTGCTTGCTGTCTATATTGGGAAATGTAATATAGACTGACTGGTTATGAATTTGAGGAAAAGGGTCAGCGAAAATGTTCAAGGAAAATACTGTAGGTTCAACCCACAATGAGGCTGAGGCCCTTCCTGATCTATAATAATCACTAGTTGGTTGATTTTCCTGATACATGAGGATCAACATTTAGCCAAGATTTCTACTGGCACTCTGCTAAAGATTGTCTATTTTGCATAGACGGTATACTGGGTTTTTCTTTTTTTAATCAACCTGACACTAGACAAAGTCACTTAGGAAGAGGGAACCTCAGTAGAGGAATTACCTCCATCCTATTGGGCTAAGGACATGTCTGTGGAGCATTTCCCTGATCAACGGTGCATGTGGGAGGGCCCAGCCTGCTCAGTACCACCCCCAGGAAGGAGGTCCTGAGCTGTATAATAAAGCAAATTGAGCAAGCCATGAGAAACAGGCCAGCAAGCACTGTGCCTTCACAGTCTCCATTTCAGTTCTGCAACCCAGACCCCTGCCTCACACTGTTACCTTGGCTTCCCATGAGCATGCGCTGTAACCTATAAGCCAAACAAACCATCTCTTCTCCAGGTTGGTTTTGGTCATGGTGTTTATCACAGCCACAGAGATCAAACTCAAGTGGGAAGTAGAACCAGGAGTGGAGTGTCGCTTTGATGGATGTGACCATGTGGCTTTTATGCCTTAGAGTACGTAGTGGGAAGAACATTGAGCCAAAAAGGCCATGGAGTGACCAGAGTTTAATGAGCTTTGGGAGATACTTGGAAAATAATGCAGAAGGAAATGCAAGCTATGGAGGCCTGGTTTGTGAGGTTTCAGATGGAAGCACAGCTTCTGTCAGAACTGTTTGTATAGCATTTTGAATTAAGAGTCTACGGTTTCTAATCACCCAATAGGAGAGGTAGCCCAGCCCCAAAAAGACAAACGTTTCATTTTCTCTTATATGTGAATATTAGCTTTTAAACTTTAGATGAGTGTGTGTGTGTGTGTGTGTGTGTGTGTGTGTGTGTGTGTGAGTTAATCCAAATAACAACAGAGGTTAGGTAGTTATCAGGGACCAAGGTGGGAAGAGGTCTTCTAAGAAAGAGGAGACAGTATACAGTATTGTAAAGAGATAAAGGAGAGACAAGGATGATTGAAAGTGGGAGGGGATGGGAGAACAGGGTAAAGGAGGGAGTAAAGGAAGGACAGCTAATACTTAAGACCTTTTGAGGATCCAAATGGAAGCCTGCTACTATGGAAGTGTCCTAAAATATATGTGTGTGTGAAAAGAATTTAAATAGAGCCACCATATAGTTGGGGAGACAGTGCCCGAAGTAGATATCTCATACCACCAAATGTCAGGAATGGGTTACCTATTGTTGAGTCATTGGCCAAAGGAGTCTCATGGATGACTCCACGCATTGCAGGCTGTTGTCAAAGGTTGTTGGTTACTCTCCATAACCTGACAGTAAAGACCTATTGCTGAAGACACAATTTACACCATCAGAAAGATCAAGCTTATGCTCAACTTGGAGCTTCCACCTACTTACTGGTCTTTGTGGTATTTGAAAGTACTTTGTACACTGTAGAAAAAGAAAAGCAATCATCAGCTACAAAACCAACCTACAACAGAGACCTGCCTACAGTATACACATGTGCAATAGTGGAACACATAGGTATGTTTTGTGTACCATGTCAAGTTTACTCTTGTGTTATTCAAATGCTGATTTCTCTGCCTTTGTATATTGTTTCAATCTGGACATGACGTTGTAATGCTTATACCAAGAATCTCCTGTTTCGAGTCTGCATAAACAGTTCTTACCATTTATTCTCTGCCTTGTTAATAAGTGCTGATCACCCAGTGGTTGGGCAAAAGAGAGAATAGGTTGGATGTTTCTGCCTGCCAGCAGGAGGATAGAAAGAGAGAGAGGGAGAGAGTTTAAGATTGGCAAGAGGATGGAGGAGTCAAAACCAGAAGGAAGGGGTCTGAAGAGATGGCAGATGATGGAAACACACCTGAAGCCCAAAGAAATAGGCCAATAATAAGAAGCAAGCCTATTGGAATCATGGCTGTGAGGTAGCCAGATTAGCATATGCGGTTAATATAAATCAATATTACCCAGCCATTGAGGTACATGAAATAAATCTTGGTTTCTCTGTGTAGTTATTGGAGGTAAGTGTAAGGAAACGAGGTACAGCCACCAAATTAATTCACTAGCTGAATTTATACTGAAATAAGTAATTTTATAGGAACAGATGTTGTGGGAGTAGCCAATCACTTGAATTGGAGGCCTATTCTATGAGATGAAACCTATGCCTGACATTGATACAGTGGCCATGCACTGAAGACTAGATGGGTCTCAAGCCTGGGGAAAAGCTTAATACTATTGCTCTGCTTGGGGACATAGTGAAGGAATGATTCCTATGCCATATGCAAGGTCCCTTCCAGACCATTAAGGCCAGTCAGTAAAGGAGAAGTCCCCAGCCAGGCATCAGCTTGATGTTTCTATTTGATGGCATAAATATGTTTTGTCTTCAGCAATAGGCTCTATCCATCAGGTTATGGAGAGTAGTCAATGCCCCACGTTGCAAAGAAACACTCAACCCTTGTGAGAGAAGCTTCTTGTAGTAGATAGGAGTTAACAAAGAGAGCCACAACTGCACAGTGTGCAGATAATGAGAGACTTTCTAGCACTCAGTCCTAAATGGGATATTCTTATCAAATCCCTCCTCCCCAAGGTTCAGGGACCTATACAGAAGGGAGTCCGGAAGAATTTAAGGGCCAGAGATGGTGGGTGATTTCAAGGAAACAGTACCTTCCAGACACAGCAGGATCAATGCCCGTATGAATTCACTGAGGCTGTGGGAGAGCACACAAGACCTGCATTAGTTCAAGTCAGACAAAAATTCCAGCACTCAGACAGAGAGTGGACACAAAGTCCTATCCCTAACCAAGAAGCTATTTGCAATTGATATCTGCTGGGAAAGGGGAGCCAGTTTTTCCAAAGGAGTGACACTGGTTCTGTTAACCACACTCCATGGCAAGCCACAGACATAGAAGTAGTCGGCCAGCGCAAATCACACTCCAGGGGTTTTGTGTGCTTTTTGTTTTGTTTTGGTATTTTTTTTTTTGTCTTTTTCATTTTCTTTTGAATTTTTCTGTTTGGGTTTTTCAGGGGGTTTTGTTTGCTTTGTTTTTTGTTGGTTTTCCTGACTTTTTTAAGAGAGAGAGAGAGAGAGAGAGAGATCACATATGAGTGTATGAAGTTGGTGAGTACAGAGGTAAGGAGATCTGGGCGGAATTGGGGGAGGAGAAAGAGTATGCTCAAAATGCACTGTATGACAAAAAGTAAATTTAAAAAACTGGGAGGATTGGAGAGTTTTGAGAGAGGGTCTCTCTATTATTCAGCTTTGGCTATTCCAAAATTTACTAAGTGGATTGTGCTGGGCCTTGATAAATTTTTTTTAAATTATCTATGGTCTCTGGTCAACTGTGGCTGAAGAATCAGCTGTGATTAACCAGAGAGTAGCATCATTGAGGTAAAATCTTCAGGGAAGCATTTCCTAGGGAAACACCACTAAAAGCTGTAGGGAGAAATTTCCAACTATTATAAAGAGGCAGAAATATCAGAATAATATCAAATCTGTCATTAATAGTCCAACTAATATAAAGAGGCAGAAATATCAGAATAATATCAAATCTGTCATTAATAGTCCAAAAAGCCAAGAAAGCATGGGATGATGTGTTTCAAGCAGTGAGAGAAAATAACTATCAATCAAGATTGTTATTAAACTGTTGTTAATAAGAATGTTTTAAAACAGCACAAAGTAAGACAATTCGCAACAACCAAGCCAGTACTGAAGAAAACTTGTAAAGGCATACTGTACACAGAGGAAGAAGAAAGACATTTCATACCCAAAAAATACAAAGAATATATTTCATAAGAGGAGCTAATGACCAGAAAATAATTGGGAAGGTAATACATCATGTCCAACATAGCAAATCAGTCAATATCCAGCACTACCAAGAAATCAAGAGAAGTATAACCAGCAAACTACCCATTCAGGAATCAAACATCAAAAACCCAAGTGTCTTCATATGCAGCCTGCACTAACTTGTCCATTAAAAAAAACAACGACTCTTGTCTCCAAAACACATAACTAGAAGGATGACCAAAAACCCTGAGAACTAAAGGTTGGGGAACAACCTATGGAGCCAATGGAAGCCTCAGACAAGCTAAATACAGCAATTCTCATATCTAATAAAGTATATGCAAACCAAAACTAGTTAGAGGGAATACTGCAGGATAAGATCAATATTGATTGTCAAATTGACACTCAAGCCGCTTAGCAGCGTGCCTTTGAGGGATTATCTTGATTAGGTTAACTGAAGTGGGAAGATCCCTCCTCAGCCTCCAATAGTAAGTGTCAGTATCCCCTAGGCTTGGGCCAGGAAAAAAGGAGAAAGCTTGCTGAGTTCTGACTGGGAGTGCAGAATGACCAGCTGCCTCAAGCTGCTGCCATAGGGCTTCCACCATGATGGACTGTACCCATGAAACGCAAGCCAAAGCAAAGCCTTTCTCCTCCAACTAAGAATGTGCTATCATAGGGCTCAGCGGTTAAGAGCACTGGCTGCTCTTGCAGCGGTCCTGAGTTCAATTTCCAGCACCCACATGGTGGCTCACAACCATCTGTAATGGGATCCAGTGCCCTCTTCTGGTGTGTCTGAAGACAGCTACAATGTACTCGTATAAATTAAATAAATAAATATGTTATCATAACAGGTCAAGTAGTTAAGGCAAGGGCCATTACTTATTAATCAAAGGAACAATTCATTAAGATGAATCAAACTATTGTAAATATCTATACACCAAATCATGGGAGTTTTCGTTTTATAAAAACAACACTAAAAGATACAAATATATATTTAAATATATAATAAATAAATATAATATGTTATGTTACTTTAATAAATTATATTTAATTAAATATATGTAATATATGTGACATACAACAATAATAATGGAAAATTTTAGTGCTCTACTCATATCTAAGTTAAAAAGAATCAATGTGAGAACTGGAAAGATGGCTTAGCAATTAAGAGCACTGATTACTCTTCCAGAGGGCCTGGGTTCGATTCCCAGGACCTACATGGCAGCTCAATACCATCTATAACTCTAATTCTAGGAGATCCTTTTCTGTCCTCAGCAGGTATCAGACACACAACTAATATACAGACATATGTGCAGACAAACATCCATACACATAAAATAAAAACAAGAAACAACCAAGAGCTAAATTATGCTATTGCTCAACTGATTCAGCAGACACATATACACCATTCCACCTAACAAGTAGGGAGTATACATTCTTCTCAGTGGCACCTGGAACCATTTCTAAAATTTACCACATCATAGGAAAAAAATGTAAGTTGTAATAAATAGCCCCCTAAAAAAGAAAGAAAGAAAAAGAAAGGAAATAATTCCCTGTACAGTATCAGAATGGTGGGATGAAATTAGAGATCAGTGCCCAGTTGGCCTCAGGAAGTGCACGAATACTTAGAGGTTGAGCAACTGGTGTTTGTTTGGTGCTGAGAATTCAATGCAGGGCTTGGCAAGCACACCCTAGGTGAATGCTCTACCACCAACATATACTCCCAAGCCGATGATACACTTTGGAATAAACAGTGAACATTGAAGAAATCAGAGAGAAAATATTTTAAAAACTGAATCAAATGAAATGAGAGTCCAACCTTCTAGAACCTTTGTGATACCAACCAAGGTAGTCCTGGGGAAAGTTTATAGCTGTAAGTGCTCACATAAAAAAGAAACCAACAACCTAGAGATATTGCAAACAAGTAACCCAATGGTATGCCTGAAGATTCTCCAAAACAAGAAGCCAAACTAAACAGATAGAAAAATATAAACTTTCGGTCAGAAATTAATTAAATAGAGATGAGAAGAACAAAATATAAATGTAATCAAAGAACTGGTTCTTTGAAAATATTAACATGATTGACAAATCCCCAGCTAAAGTAACAAAATTAAAAGAAAACCCAAAATAATAAAATTAGAAATGAAAATAGAATTATAACCACAGAGACCATTAAAATTCAGAAAATATCAGAGAATGCTCTGAAAACTTGCATTCCAAAGGTTAGAAAATAAAGGAAAATGGATAAATTTCTAAATGTATTCAAAGCAGAAGATACAAAACTTTTGAAGAGATCCCTGATAAGCAATGGGACAAGGCTGCAGTTAAGTCTTCATGAAAGAGGCTCGGGCACAAATGGATTCATCGCTGAGTTCTACCCAGGCTTTAAAGAGACCCAACACCAACACTTCTCTAAATATCCCAGGAAACAGAAAGGCAAGGAACATCATCAGACTGTGAAACCAGTATGACCCTGAAATGAAAACTGCATAAAGAAACAATGAGAAAACAAATCCCAGACCAATGTCCCCAATGAAACATAAGCAGAAAAGTTCTCAACAAAAACCTTGCAAACTGAATTCAAGATTACATCAAGAGATTATACATCATCTCCAAATTGGTTTCCTCTCAGCAATGCAAGGATGAAGGTTTATTCAACATACACAAGTCAGTATATTTAATGCACCATAATAACGAGACTTAAATACAGAAATCATATAATATAGATAGACACAGAAAAGGCATTTGACCAAGTTCAACATGCCTTCATGATAAAAAGTTCTAAAGAAAGGGGAAATAGATAAAACAGAGTGGGGGGATTTCTGGAAGGAGACAGGAGTGTTCACTCCTTTCACTCTCACTCAATGTAGGGCTCAAAGCCTTGGCTATGGCAAGAAGAGGAAATATTAAAGTGCTACAAATTAAAGTGGAAGAATTTAAACTGTTACTACTTACAGATGACATAATTCTATATTTAGAAGACCCTTTAGACTCCCCCAGAAAATCTTTTGATTTATAAACACCTCCAGTAGAGCTGCCGGATACAAAAACCAACAAGAAAAAAAAATTATAGAAATATAGAAAAATTATAGAAAGCTATACACCAATAACAAACTTTCAAGAAAAAACACACACACACAAACACAGAAAGACAGACAGACAGACAGACAGACAGACAGACAGAGGGGGAGGTTCAAGGCATGGTTTCTCTTTGTAGCCCTGGCTGGCCGCACCTGGCTCAGCAGAATTATCATTGAGATGGCTATACTACCAAAATTATTCTATACAATGAATGCAACCCCCCATCAAAATTCCAATAGCATTCTTCACAGAACTGTTTTTAAAACTCTTATCAATCAATAAATGAGTGGGCCAATGTGTTGAACAAACCATTTTCAGAAGAAGAAATACAAATGAATGATAACTATTTTTAAAGTGTTGGCCATCCTTTAGCTTCAGGGAAATTTGAATTAAAACTATTTCAAGGATCTGGAGGATGGATCAGGCTTGTAGAGGACCATCCACCTGTCTGCTCACAACCTTTCCTAACTCCATTTCCAGGAGTTCTGGCACCTTCTTCAGGTGTCTGCATGCACTTGTTGCATAGATATACATATAGAAAGAACTCATACACATCAATAAAAACAAATATTTGAAAAAATATTTTGAACCATGCGTGATGGTCCAAGCCTTTAATCCCAGTACTCAGAGGGCAGAGGCAGGTGGATCTCTGAATTCAAAGCCAGCTTGGTCTACAGAGAGAGTTCCAGGACAGCCAGAGCTATGTAGAGGGCACTGTATCAAAAACCAAACCAATCAAACAATCAAGTGTGATGTGAATCCTAGCTTCTGATTATTAAATATGTATATTTATATTTATTGGGAGCAAGTGTGGGTAGAGATCAGGAAACTAGGAAAGTGTTAATGAGATGGTGGGAAAGAGGCTTTAAGGGGGTGGAGGGGGTAACAGAACACATTTGGTAGGATAATAAAAGGGGAAACACTGGGCTGGGAGTGTCAGGTCAGATGGGGAGGCAGGGAGATGCAGGAAGCAGGCAGGAGGGATTTCTGATGTGTTTTTAAATTTCAAAAACTTCTCATGACAGCTTCAAGTGTATGAGAAAATACAGAAAATATAATAAATTCCATCACATGACTTTATTAACATTTGCCATATATCTTTCACCTAATTTTGAGGTATGTAAGAACAAATTACAGGCCAGGCATGGTGTTGCACGCGTGTAATCAGAAGGGTATTAGGGAAAAGCTAGTGGATCTCACTCAATACCGGGCCCTTAGAGACCACCATGAGGAGACTGTTGAGTTAAGGGGCAGCTCAGAGCCTGTGCTCGTTCCTCAGGAGAGAGAATGGAAAGGCAAGCGACTTTATAAAAATTTTATCCTAAAATGATGAAACAAGAACTATTTAGAGCAGGATTGAGCAGGCATTCCCTGTCTTGAAGGCCTGAGTTTCCAGCAGGCTCCCCTCCCCCTGCAGAAGCCCAGGTACCTGAGCTCCAGCTGGAGGGAGCACTGGGATAGCTCCAGCACCACCACCAGCACCCCTCCACCCCTGCAACCCCACCCCTCCTCCCCGTGCTCCCACAAAGGCACTAGGCATTCTTCCAAAGAACCATCCTATCTTTTGGCTTGTGTGGTTTGGTTAGGCCATGGCTTAGCCTCCGCCATGCAGTCATGAGACTGGTTCCAGGGAGACAGGGGACACAATGTGTCAGCTTCAAGAACGTTTATTCAGATATGGGAAAGGGAAATTGAGCATAAGCATAAAGCCACTGGCAGCCATGACAAGCCCTTCTCTCTTCATTTGGAGAAAGCCCCCCCCCAGCTCCCACCCCCCAGAGGAGTCTGATCTGGTGCAGAGAACCAGCTCAGCAGACAACCCACAAACAGCCGGCTCTGCTGTTCTCAAGATGCACTTGGGACATTTAGTTTTACAGTTTCACAAAGAAGGAAGAGAAAAAAGGAAAAGAAAGAATAAAGCATTTCAAGTTATTGTGACCTTGGTGACATGTCACGAGAAGATTACAATCTTGTATTTTCTGACCTGTAAATGTTAGGTTATAAAAGGCCACACGACTTTCCCTTTGCTTGATAGAGCAACTGCTTCAGAATCATGAGTCACCATGTGAGAAGTCTGACATCCTGAGGCCACCATGAGTGAAGGACTACTTACTGGGGCCCAGACACAGGCATCAGACTTGTGACTGTCACTGTCAATCTCAGAGCCTCCAGGCCAACACACCAATCAGCGTAATGCCACCAGGGGATGTCAACCTACAATATATGGAGAGAGAGAAAAAATCCTATCCACCTGTGGACCAAATTTCAAATCCATAAAGAATAAGATAATAAGGTGTTTCTCGTTTTAAGTTATTAAATTTGGAAACATTTATTATTCAACAAATGAAAGAACAGGAACAGAGCAGGGACACGTGCACTAAACTGGGCAACGATTGATATAGTTCTCAGTGGGCCGTGAAACTTGACGAAGTCCACAGGTACAGCCACTAGACCCTGAGAAGGGTCTGCCCAGGGGAGCAGCCCTGAAGCTCCATCTTTACTCTGGTCAAAATAAATCTACCTGAGAAACTGAGGCTTGGAGTTGAGAAAAGTCCTCAGAATGAGGGAGTAGTGGTGGAAGGACTTTCGAAGCAGAGGGGACCTGTGGGTACAAAAATGGGAGTCTGAGAAGCTTGGAGTAACTGGGGTGTACAGTCCCAGGGAGTCAGGACAAAGGGAGAGAAAAGCCACAGAACTGAACCAGTCAGGGAGCAGATAAGGGGCAGAATGTTGAAAGGGAGTCACTATACATACAAGGAGCCCTGACATTTGAGCTTCACATTTAAGTCCAGGGAGGGATGCCTGGGGTCCTGTCCCAGAATGATGGCTTTTATAGGGTGCAGGACATTAAGAAAATGTTTATAAGAGGCCAGTTCTCTTGGGTGAACAGGAATAGTGAGGGGTGGTACCTCAGGCTCCACACCCACCCCAGGCCCACAGCCTCCTGTAGTGTTTTTCTAAGGAGTCTTTGCCTCTTCTTCTCCCCTAGTCCCCTGCTGGAGCCCAGACTTTCACTCCTTCCACCCTCATGTCCACCCCCAGATAATCTGTAAGTCTTCCAAACTGTATGTACAACAAACTTTTTCTCTCAAAGTCTAATCTTGCCTCTGCTTGAGGGTCTCATATCATTAAACACCTGGGGATCCTCCAGGAGCCCTGAGTCCTCAAAACTGCACCAGCAGAGGAATCCGCGCTCAGCCTCCACCTTCTGACTCTCACTGAGCATTTTTCTGCAGTATCGGTTTTCATGCCTCCACCTCAGAAAGGTTCGCCCTTTCTCCAGAGAATCAGCAGAACGCACATGTATCTCCCTCTGTGCTGCTCACAGCTCTCGGGCACCTCACTCTACCCACTATCCTCCGACTCCTCAGGCAGACACTCTGGCCATCCTGTCATCTGATCTCAGTTTAGTCTCTATAGCCTACACCAACATCCTAACTCTGGATGCCGCCCCGAGTTACCTGTGCCCAGCTTCATCTCTCCTTAGTACCCTTCACAGAATCATCCCCTCCGGTGTGCCTGTGGTCCTGTGGATCTAGGCAAAGTGTCTAAGACAGGACACTCAGGATGTACAAGCAGAACTCCATGCTATGGCCCAGTTCTTCTGAGGACCTTGCTTTTCTTTTTAAATGGGACAATTCCCACACCAAAGGATAGAGATTCATAATAGTAAACACCTACCTAGTGAGCAAGCACCAAGCTAAGAGCTGTTTACACATTATTGACTCCTCCACGGGGCCCAGAGAAACAGACTATGCTATTCGCACCATTTAATAGAGGTGGTAGCCAGGCTAAGCACCTGGCCTCACTAGCCTCCCTGGGGCAGCATCTCCGAGGCAGAGTGGAATGCCTCTCCTCATGGTTTCAGTTGCAACTACAGCGTCGTTCCATCACCAACTGAAGGTCTCAGACATACACTTGTAAAGTAGGTCCTGTAACTGGATCTAGCATACAGCTAGCGCATACTTTGTATAGCTGTTGGATAACCGGCCAATGGTAGAATATGGTCACCGCTCCTGGCACCTTCTCACTTACCACGTTCAGCACAGGACCGGGAACACATTAAGCACTCACTCAGTAGTGATTGTCGAGGAGGAAAAAGATGACACGTTTTAAACTGCTACTTCCCCCTTCCCCGAAGGAAGCTGTCTCCCCACTAGCCTGAGCTAACTGCAGTTGTCCCTGTCTGAGTCTCCCCAATGTCCAGGCCAAGGCCTGTTCCAGCTGGCTACGTGATCATTTGAGAATAAACGTGGACAACAGAAACCAGGGAAGCGAGTCCAATGTTGCTTTCCCCTATGCTGGCATTGGCTCTGCTGCCACCTCGACAGATGAGGGCCTAGGGACCTCTCCCATGGTATGTCCCAGGTGCAGACCCTAGGAAAGAGCAGGGGAGCCTAGTCTCTGGCTCGCCCCTGCCCACTCCTTCACCCGGGTGGGAGTGACCGGGCTCTGAACTGGGCTCCTCCAGGCGGGTCATGGTGTCTCTCTTCCTGACTGCACAGTAGGTTGTGAGTTGTGGGTCAGGGGCCGTCTTTGCCAGGCTCTGATTGACCGACCTGAGTCACCAATATGAGCGACACCAGGGTGAGACTTCAGTACCCACCTCTCGGGATTCCTTCTGCTCATGACCCATTACCTAGCTTTACCTTAGGTGCTGGGTGCCCAGCTTAGGGTAGCAGCTATCTGAATCTTTCAGACAAGTCACGTAGGAACACAAAACTGATGTTTCTGCGGACCCTCCACCACGCGCCTGCAAAGCCACCTGTGTGCAAGGACCTAAGAGAAAAGTAGCCGGGCGAGGGTGCGTGAAGGGGAGATCCTGACACTAGTCTTCAGGACAGGTTTCCTCCTGTTTCCTCCTTCCTAAAACAGGGCAATAGGCAAACTTCACTAAGGGTGAACTAAAAACAACCATCTCGGGAACTCGCGAAGCACAGATATTCTTGGGAATAAACTGGGGCTTTCGCTGCTTAAAATTGACCTGAACACCTGCAAGCAATCCAGGCGCTTCAGGGACCCAGTGTAGGCCACTCCTGAAACTAAGGGTCTTAGTTTCTCCTTCCATGCTGCCCTGGGTGGGGCGGTGGGAACTGCGGACTGAGCTGGGCTTGGAGGGCTCAGAAAAGTTGGAGTGGGAGTGGGCGCAAGGCTTGAGGGGGCGGCAGCCGCGTAAAACCCCCATCCCGTACCTCTTTTTTCTTAACTTGTTCCGTTCATTTAACCCCTCCACCTTCCTTCTTTCCCCGGACTCATCTCTTTCTTGCCCGCATCTTTCTGTTCTCGCTCTCACCCCTCCCTCCATCTCATCGTCACCCTCACACTTTATAACCAAACAGCCGAACCCCCTTTCCAATTAAAGTGGAATTAGGCAACTCAATCAAATTAGTTCCCTATTAAAGCCCTTCTTTATTAAACCGTTTTCTTGTCCTGCTATTAAGTTTCACCGCCTGGCGGAACTCGAGCCGGCCCCAGAAGTTTACCTTGGGATGTCTCCGGGCCCAGTCCAGGGGAGGGGACACCACCCTATTTCCTGGAGTGGAGGAGTGACCCTGCGGAGAGCAGGAGGGAGGGGTATGAGGCCGGAGATGGGGTCGGCAGAGGGGCAGCTAATTCGCTAGAATTGTGCGGTGGCCTGGCCCAAAGGGATGTCCTCCCCGCCACTCTCAGTACACTGCATCTGGCGAAGGCGGCATTCTAAGACCCTGAATAAATAATTCTCAGGCCGCAGGTCCTGGCAAAAGAAGTGTCTCAGGCCGTCCCCCAGGCACCCCACCTAGCGCCCTGGACCCCAAAGCTTCTCAAGAAGCCAAGAGTGCGTGTCCAGGACCGCAGCTAGGTCATCTGCGCGGGATACGGCGGGGGGGGGGCCCGACCTGCGGTACGGGAACCTGCGCCGGTACAGGAACCTGCACCAGGCCAGGCGACGCTCACCACGCCCTCGCGACACCTCAACGACAGGTTTCCCAGCCGCGCCCCCCACTGCGCTGTCCCAGGCACAACCAAGCAACTTCCTCTCTGGGTCCCTTCACGGTCCGGGCACAGGCGCGATCCGCGACTCCGGGCCTCCGCAGCCCCAGTGGGAAATTAAAAGCTTTTCCTCCCAGCCGCCTGAAGAGCGGAACGGGATTCGAGCGTTACTTTATTTAGAAAATAACATTTATTTCTAGCTCATACCTAGGCAAAGGAAAGCACAAAGCGAGCAGTTCTGCGCAGCGTCGCTCGCTGGCGAGTCCCGGAGCTTCTGACTCACTCATCCGACGCTCTATTCGTGCTTCAGCGCAGCTTGGACCGCTTTGGAGAACAGCCGCAGGCCGGGGGCCAGGGGTCCCGCAGGGTTCCTCCCCAGCGTACAGTAGATTTCAGCTATAAAACCCGATACGTACAATGCGCGAATAGTCTAATTTTTTCCATTTTGTCTTCTTTTTTGCTTTGATTTTTGAATGTTTTTCACGTTAATACCGAGGTCACCTACAGATTACAATTAATAACTTAGAATTCCATTTTATAACATTATACACTGGCTTGTATATATATGTATAGATTATATATAGATTTATACATATATAAAAACTCACACTGCACCAAGGAAACCCATGCTTATCGGCATAAGCAACAAAGAGAGCGACAAATACCGCAACGAGGAAAGTGCACCTTAGGACGTTTCCTTTTTTTTTTTTTTTTTTTTTACAATTGATACCGATATATATGTGTCCCAAAGACTCGACTCAGTGCCAAGAGATGTATACATCCTAGATTTATATTTGTTAGAGCGTATTTTTTTAAAACGAAAGGGGAATGGGTTTTGGAGGACACACAAGAGGCTGGTCCATCCTGCCATCCACCTGAGCGCGGGCTGGGGAGGCGAGCAGAGCAGAGGGAGCAGCGGGGGCGGGCGCGGCCGCAGTCGCCCTCGGGGTTCTTAGGGATCCCAGCCTCTGGACAAAAAAGGCGAGCAGGCCTGGGGGAAGGTGGCCCGAGGGTGGGGGGCGAGCACCCAGACCACAAGGCTCCTCTGAGGACACCTGCGCGGACAGCTGAGGTGCTCCCACCCACCCACCGGTCCTCCCAAACAAGCCCCTAAAGCCAACTGTGAGCGGAGGGCGCAGGGCAGGGCGAGGAGGGGCCCACGGCTGGGGAGCAGGCTGGGTCGATGTTTTCGGGGTGGCCGGGCTGCCTGGCCCCATCCCCTACTGCTTCTCGGGGGTGCCGTTGACCATGGGCCCGTACAGCCCACCCCCGTAGCCGGGCTCCTTGTGCACCGCGGCGGCGGCGGCGGCGGCGGCCGAGCGGTCGCGCATGAGGTCGCTGAAGGCGTAGTCCATGGGCGGCCGGAAGCCGAGCGTGGGCACCAGGCCGGCCGTTGAGTAGGGCGCCATGAAGGCCAGGCCGCGGCTGTGGGCCGCCGCCGCCGAGTAGGCCAGGCGCAGGGGGCTCAGGCCGAGCGGCGCGCCCAGAGGGTAGGCGCCCGCGTCGGCGCCGAAGTGGCTGGCGTTGGGCTGCAGCGGCGAGAAGGCGGAGCGGCTGCTGAGCGAGCCCAGCGCGCCGGGCGTCATGGCCCCGGCCAGCAAGGGTCTGTGGTGCGGGGGCGCGGCGGGTCCGGTCGTCAGCGGAGCGGGCAGCCCGGCTCCCCCGGCGGCTGCGGCCTCTACGCGCCCGGGCCACGCGTCCTCCACCGCCGCAGCCGCGCTCACAGCGGCCTTCTCCAGCGGCACGGCGGGGCCCAGGCCGGCCGCCAGGCCTCCGCGGTGGTGGTTGAGCACCTGCTCGATGGCCTGCACCACGTCGCCGCCGCAGCCCTGCAGCACCAGCTCCAGGACGCCTCGCCGGTGACCCGGGAAGACGCGCGTCAAGATGTCCAGCGGCGTCCGCTGCCGCGGTCCCGGCCCGCCGCCCAGCCCCGGAGTCGGTGCGGCCTCGGCTTCCTCTTTGTCAGCCTCCGAACCCGATTCGGAACCCAGGGGGCTGGAGGAGCCGGGGCTGTCCTCCTCGCCCCCACCGCCAGCGCCCGCGCTCCCAGGACAGCTGCCACCCGCCTCCTTGGAGGCACGGGCCAGAGGCGACCCCGAAAAGGACTCGCCGTCTCCGTTCTCCGAGCCTGAGCCGGGCCGCACCTCCGGGGACGAGGTTCTGGGACCTGAGTCCGCGCCGTCGGGTGACAAGGGCTTCCCTGACGGCGGTGGCGGACTGTCGGGGCGGCCGGCCTGAAGCAGCGTCTTGGGAAACAGATCGAACTTCTGCAACTTGGCCTCTGAGAGGAGGGAAAAAATGGAGACGTGAGGAGAGATTAAGAACACTGGACCCACGATATGTCCGGGCCTTTTGAATGCCAGTTTCCTCTTGTTCCTCTCGACTTCCAAACTATTCTTGACAGGGCTCCGGCTTTATTTTTACCTCTTCTCCAAGACCCTACAGCTCTCCCCTCCTCCTCCTAGGCTCATGCTTTTTCTGTGCTCAGACACCCCCCACACACACCTGACACCCTGAAAACTTAATGTTCAGTATGTTCTTCCTACACCCGTGCCCTCACACCTCCACTCCCTATTTCACCCCGCCCTAGAGAAGTGGTCTTGTCAAGGTTCAAATCAGAGCAAACAGAACTTCTCCCTATACCTCAGAGTATGTGGAAGACACTACTCCACTTAGGTTGCCAAAGCCAACCCTGCCTTAGGTATCTCAACCTGGAGAGAGATTCTTAGGGGACTAGGTCTTAAGCCTCTCTAAATCCAAAGTAAGTTACGTTCTATTTCTAGCCCACATTTTTCAAAACCCCTAAGAAATTCCCTTCTTCCAAAGAGGCTGAGAGCCGGAACCGGTTCCATTGCCCAACTGCCTCCCTCACCTTCCAAAAGGTGGGTTTATGCTGGCAGTAGACAGAAGCAAGGGAAAGAGACTCAAGAAAAGAGGGAAAAAAAAAGTGCCAACTCTGAGAAAACCGGCGTGCATGAGAGAGAAATGGACCCAGAGCGAAGGGAACGCAGAGAATGTTTGTCCAAAATGCCTTAGGAACAGGAGGAAAGGAATCTTGCTGAGAAACGAAAGAGGGCGTCTCCAGTCCTTAGGGAAGCAATGCGGATTAGAAGGATTGTAGGGTCTTTTCAGAAGAGTTGGGAAGAAAAGAGAGAGGTGGCCTGTAAGAAGCTCAGAGCAGAACAGATGGGCGGCTTCCGGGCTGCCAGGGGAGAAGGCCCAACTAAATGAGTTGGGCAGTAACTAAGTACTAACAAGAGTAAGTCTAAAGTGTTGCCTTGGGGCCTGGGGTGAGGGCGAGGAAGAAAGTATAAAAACTGCCAACAGGGCAGGGAGTTTATGAGTGGGTGGAGAGCCACAGTTAGTGGCTGGAGCATCTGAGGAAGGGATCTGCACTTTGTCAGTGAGGAAAACAAGCCACTAGGCCTCGCGCACCAGTTCTGTGTCCCGGCTCCTCCTTCTAGACCCCATCCCACCCCCAGTGTGACCGTGCTCTCACCTGCGCCCCCTGCGCCCCCAGCGCCCCCTGCACTCCCCGCGGGCGCTCCGGCTCCCGGCCCCCCGCCATCGGTGGCGCAAACCGAGCCAAAGACTTCGTAGGCAGGCCGCGGTGGGATGATGCCGTTGGCGGCGGCCAGCGCCAGGCCCTCAGCAGTGCCGTACAGCAGTTGCAACTCGCGCGCCTCGTTCTCCTCCTGCGCCTGCTGCCGGCGCAATGCCACCTGAGCTGCCATGACGCGCTGGCGCTCGGCGATGAGCGTGCACTTGGCGCACAGGCAGTCCTTCCAGCGGCAGTAGCGCTTGTGGCCCTTGAGCGCGGACACCACTCCGTGGTTGCGGCAGCGCGCGCACTTGGGGGTCCGCGGGTACTTCTCCGCTGCCCTCAACAGCAGCGGCGGCGCCCGCAGCAAGCCTCCGGCCACGCTCACTGGTAGCGATGCTGCGGCAGCTGCCGCCGCAGCCACCGACGCCACCGATGCCACGGGTGGTCCCGTCGCTGTCGCTGCTGCTGTCGCCGCGCCGGGCACGCTGGGCAGCTCCGAGCGCAGCTCCATGACTGGACCTGGCATAGGGAAAGTGGGGAGACCTGAGTCAGGGTAGTACAGCGCACTAGGCTTAAGCGCGGCCTGCAGAAACCCAAACTTTGGTTGTACAAGTTTAGTTAGTGGCTGTCAAGTTGCTGGGGAGGCGCACTGGAACCTCCCTGTATACAAGAACACCCCCACCCCATCACTGACCTCTTATATCTGACTTACACACCAGGTGTAAGATTTCGTTTGAATCAGTAGTTCCGCCAAGGGGGGAAAAACAAGACAACGTTTGGAAGTCATTGGTTCAGTTTGGAAAGAAAATATTATGCCCAAAGCTTAAGTTAATTGGAGTGAGCGGAGAAAAGAGAAATGTTTGCCTGAAAGGGTCTCTCTCAGATTACAGAGAAAACTTAGGACCAACAAGCGGATGTCAAAGGCAAAGAAAAAAAAGGAGCAAAATCATTCCGTTTGGTGGACAGGTGAAGAGGAGAGAAATGTGCAGGCGAGGTGAGGAGTTGAGCAGGTTAGGCTGGGGTCCTATTTGTAGCTTTTAATGTGGGAGCAGAGGAATTCGAGCGAAAAGGAATTTCTTCTTGTTAAAAGTAAGGTAAGAACTAGAAGACAAAACTTGGAGGCAAAGTTCGGCTTATGGCCCTGGGATCACAGCCAAAAGAATTCTGGAAATACTGTGGTCTGAGCCTCTAAAGGGTTGGAAGAGGAAATAGACGCATCTATTCCAAAGAACCGAGTGTAGGAGAGATGAGAAGAGAGAAAACCCGTCCGGAAGAAACTTTCTTTGGACCGGCCACCCTAGCTTAAAGATTAGTTGAATAACAAGGAAAACATTCAGAAACAGCTGACAAGGCAACCCGGACCTAGGTCCACCAAGAGAGACAGTGATGCATAAGAAAACCTCTCCAGCAAAAGGTAGGGTGAGGATAGGGCGAAACCTGTGGTTTGGGGTTTAGACTGCTAGTCTGGAGTAGTCAGAGGAAAGGCATATCTTCAGAAAAGTTAGACTTTGCAGGAACCGGAGTCTTTTTGCTCAACGCCTTCTACCCAACCCCCACCCTTCCAGTTTAGGGACTGAGTCTTCAGACACGCCCTCCTCATCCTGGGACCTCTTGGGACCCCCGCTTGTGCGCAGGTTCCAGAGTTTTGGTCTCAGGCCAGGGTTCTGGGACTTGCACAACCCAGCAGGCCTCAAGGAGGACCGGAAGTCGCCTCCGAAACTGACCCCGAAGGGACCCGAGAGTCCCACCTGCGCCGCAACCGCAGAAGGCCCAGTAGGCCCTGCTCCGGGCTTCCGCCGCGGCCTCCACTCCCGCCACTCAGCCCGGGTCCCCGCCAGAGCAGGGAGCCGCTCCTTGGGTCTCCGTCTGGGAATCTCAGAGCTCTGTGTGCTCCGGGGCCTCTTCCCCCACACCCTTAAGCAAGCAGTCCCCAAGGCCCGCAGGGCCTGGGCCTCGCCCTCGGGGGCCACCGGCCCGGTCGCCTCCCCTGCTCGGCCGCCGGCCCTCCTCTACCTGCCTGGAGCTCCGGGCTCCTCCTCCGTTGGCGCAGCACGCGTCGCCCAGCTCCGCTCGCGCCTCGGCTCTCTCGGCCTCGTCCCTTTGCCCCCGGCCCCTTCTCTGACCACGTCACCCTCCTTCAGCCACCATGTCCGAACTTCCGGACCCCTCTGGGAACACAGCAGTTCAACACCCCGGAGGGCCCTCGGGGCCGGGGGCCAGGCAGGGGACCGGCTGGTTGCAACTCGCGTCCCCTCGGTGCGCTCCGGACGCCGCGCTCGCCCCGGGCCGGGTAGTCCGGCGCTGCCAGTTCTCAATGAGCCGCTCGCCCGCTCTATTGTTGCTCCTCAGGGCTCCATTAGACAGAATTGGACAACAATGTGGCGCCTGCCATTGGCCAGGGGAGACAGTCGGCGCTCTGATTGGCCGGGCCCGCGCCCGGGGAGCCCCTCATTCTACAGTGTCCGAAAGATTCGAAACTCCGCACGCTCTGCTGAGTGCCTGCAGGATGGGAGGGGGGCGCCAGGGAAGGAGTGCGCGAGGAGGAGCGTTGCAAATGTCGTGACAAGAAGTTTCCGTGCGCCCGAGAGCGTGTGAATTGCTCCTAATTACCGTGTCCGGTGCGCCTCTCCGCGTAGACGTGTGTAACCCCTCTACTTCTGGGGCTCCGGCTCCACCGCGCCACTCTCCCTTGGCCCGGGGCGCTTGGCAAGGCCGAGCTTCCCAAGTGGCCCCGGAGGCCTGGGGCGGGCCAGGAGCAGGTGACAATTCAATTACGGCTGTCGAAGTGGGAGTGGAACCCGGGTGCCGGGGTGGGGGAGGGAGGGCGTTCACCGCAGACTTGCCAAGATGTTTTTTGCTGGCTTCCTTCTGACCGTGACCGTGTGCTTCCACGTCCGACGTAGTTGAGAGCCGGTTTGCTCCCTTCCCCCCGCCCTCTGTCACCTTTACTGCTTAGTTCCTTCGTTTGCAAAGTCCTGACACCGTGAGCGTCACGGAGGGTAAGTGAGATTTGTAAGGATTTGTGTTTTCAAGCGAGTTGCCCATAGGAGGAACGTGGGTCCGCGCCTTGCAGCCTCTCCTCTCCCCGCGCCCCTGCCCTGTCCCTCCGCCCCCTGTGCCCTTGCATTTCCGTATTTCTCTGCATCTTGCTGCCCTTTTTTTGTGGAATTCTTTTTGTAGTTGTTTGAAATTAACAAAGTTTACTTGTAACTTTTTTTTTAAGCGAAAGTAAAAAGCCGCCTTTGCACCTCTCCAAATCCTCTGGAGGCTGGACGTACGGGCCAGACGGTCAGGCCCATCAGCCCACAAGGCTACCACAGGGGGCGAGGGCCCTGGATCAGCTTTGACTTGGCCTTCTGCGACCCGTGCTGACGTCACGGCCCCTGAACCCGTTGGGTCTGCGGAGGAGGTAACAAGTTCGAATATTGTATCTTTTCGTAGTTATTCCCACCTGTTTTGATGTTTAAGTCCTTGGACCGCGTCGCCCTCGGATTCTCCAGCTCGGACTTTTCTTTGAGGCTAACATTTTGCTACTCTCATATTTGTTTTCTACTCTTCTCCTTCAGATTAAGGAAATTTCGTTTAAATAAAATGCGAAGTTATCTCCTCATTCCCTTTCCGATCCCTGTCGTGCGTTTTGGCGTTGATTTTTAGAAACCCCTGGGCGTCGGAAGTCGGGTCTCTGCCACTGCAGAAGGACACCTGCCAGGTGTACAGAGCCTGCCTCGAGACGCAGCGCCTCCCTCCAGGAGGACCGGCGGCTGGGACCGGAAAGAAGAGATCAGCAGGACCCCAAAGCAGAACTTCCGGCCTGCAAGGGTCAGGACGCGCTCCGCCAGAGGAGCCAACTGAGGATCCGACTGGAGGAGACGTGAGGCGGCAATGAGCCATAGAATCTGACAGACAACTTTCAGAAAGTTCGCCAGGCCTGTTTCAAAGGAACCTGGACGCGAATAATACAGAATAGCAACCTGGTTGCCCGCCACCAGGGAAGTTCTCTCTCTGGAGCCGGAGAAAGGATTTGGTAGGGAGTTAAGGGTCTCGAGATCCCCAGGGGTCAGAGGGTAGATTAATGCTATGCCTGAGGCTGGCCTGTGGGAGGGAGGGGCGGGAAGGCTCCGAGTGCAGCCAGATTCCTCGCGATGCTGCTACCCTCCCGCTTTTAGAGCTTTTGGGAGGAATTATTTTTTCAGAAAAAAAAAAGTGAACCCCAAAACAAAATAACCTGACTAGATCCGCTTAGTTTTCTGGGAAGGGTGGCCTATCTTTTCTCGCGCCTGAGGCTAGCGCACCATTAGTCCTGCCATTTAGATGAACTCATGCGAGACAGCAGTTTTGGGAGCCCCAGCTCTTGCGTTGAACTGGATCGAACCTTTTTCCCCCTTTTCCCGGAGGCAGGGTTGTTTCACAGTGTAACCAGCCCTGCCTGGACTCGCTTTGTAGACCAGGCTGGACTAGAACTCACAGAGATCCGCCTGCCTCTGCCTTTCCACTGCTGGGATTAAAGGCGTGAGCTTCCGCACCCGGCTGAACCTCCCTTAAAGGCAGGAGGTATCACATCCTGGTCAAACCCCAATTCGAGTGCTCTTTCCTCGAGTTGCCATCTTCCCGGGTCTGAGACTCCAAGCTCTCTTTTCACAAGTCGAGGGTGGGGGTGTTCATGTGAAGAATGTTAAGAAAGGAATCAGAAAAAACAAAAAACAAAAAACTGTTCTGAACTCAGATAACCATACCCACGTCGGTTTCCCAGGCCCTTCCTGAGGTTAGTTAGTTAGCTTCTACTGATATGAGCCCTGCTCAAAAAGGAGAGGAATGGAAGTGATGACCTAGCTGAGCCGCTAGCCTTAGGGAGCATATGTCCAACGGGACTACGACGATGACCCACCACCACCACCACCACCACCACGCACATCCTAACAAAACTCCACCCTTAGGACTTAAGTGCAGGTTTGGACACACCTTCATGTACACATGAAGTAGCCGCCCACCGGGGTGCGCTCACCTCTGACGTTCTCCAACCCTAGGGACCCTTTCAAAAAGTTTGACTTCACAGTAAGCTCTCACAAGCATGTTTGCCTGCAGGCCCAATCAAACCCAGACGCCTACAGAGTTCCGCATCGTGAATCTGCACACTCAGCGTTGGTCATATCCTCAGGCAATATTATGCTAGTGCACAGAGCCCCCAGACCTTCTCCTGCTGGGACCGGGGCAGAAAAAAATCCAAGATTGCCACTCCAAATGAAGTGACTGTCAGTGAGGACTCAACTCACACTTTCAGAAGTGTCCTCAGCTCAGAATCATTTGCTGATGAGTCTGCGGGGTGGGTAGGGATGGGGTGTGTGCACCCAGCCAAGAAGTCCTCCACACCCTCATGCTCGGTCAATGCCATACATCACTCACGGCCACTCCACAGCAGAGACTCAGAGGGAAGGCCTAGGTGGGGACCCGGAATGATGCGGGGTTGGGGGCCCAAGAGTGAAGGTTCTGAACTACTAACTAGAAGAGCTGGGGGCATCAATGGGGGGACCTGGGAAGCGTTGACTTTTGCGCTGTTTGCCCGCGGCCTCGGAGCAAGCAGACGCCATCTGTTTGCCGGCTGCGACGCGTCCCGTTTAATTACCCTCCCGGCAGCCTAATAGAGATGATATTAAACTAAATCTTTCTGACATTAAAAGTAATTATCCCCAAACCGGTGGCTCCGGGACGGAGTTGCCCCTCCCGTACAGACCCCTTTCCAAAGCTCTGGATTCCGTTGGTTTGGCTCAAACTCTACACCTGGGAAGGGGCTGGAGGAAGAAGAAGGCGCCTTGGGAGACAGTGTCTCCGAAGGCAGACATTCCTGACAAGCGTTTTTCCTCATCATAGTGGCTCCTGTTCCTGCGTGGACGCAGGCGTGGACTCCAGCACACGAGACATCTTCCTCCAGTCTTAACTGATTAAGCCCTCCAGTCGTGCGTGCCCAACGCGAATGGAGAGAAAGGCAACCTGGTTCTGTTGAAATGGCCCTCGGCGGAAGGCCTAGACTAGGGCCAAGAAAAGTCGACACAACTTTGGAGTTTGGGAACAAAGCCACGAACCACACCCCACTGTGGCTCTGGGCTTTTGGGTGTTCCTCCTGTGAGGGCTCCAGCGTCTCGCACTTTCCCTGCAGTGATTTCTGAAGACCCATCTTCCCCCATTAGGTCCTATTATCTCACTTTTTAGGTGAGAAACCGATTCCTAGCTGGAAGGCAGTACAAATTTCAAGCACGGAGTTCTCTTCCCTAACCAGTTCTGCAAAACTCTGGGTTCCATTTGAGGCTTTTCCTCTGCACTCGGGGTCCAATAGCTGGTGCTCCACTTCTTGGGGGAAAGGGCACTGGGCATCTTACTCTCAAGCAGGAAGTGGAAGGGCCAACTGAGGGGGAAGGAGGGACCGCACCGGTGCAGAGAGTAGCAGAGAGTAGCGGGAGGAGACAACACTAATCTGGCCACGGCCAGAGCCCTCCTAGGACAAGCCCTGCAAGGGAGTAGGGGTTGCCCAGGGTTTCAAGGCTTTCTATTTTGAAGTGTCTCCTGTCCTGTGTTTGCCACTAAGCTAAACCACAGGTGTGTCCTGTGTTGCTTAGCACACAGTGCTTTTAGGAAGTGCAATGGCCCTTTTCAGACCTGCGTGGTGGCCCAGAGCAATGAGGTAACTGGCCCGGGGAACACCATGCTGCTCCGCCTTAAGAAAGAAATCCAGATCCAGGCCCTTGTCCGCTCACCTCAATTCTGGGTATAGTATGGGGCTTAGCGATTACTATTAGGGTCGATTTCTTTAAATTCAGCAGTTATTCGAGGAAAACTGAGAATCTGGTCACTCGTGCATTTATTGAGTCTCTAGAATGTTCCCTGTTCTGAGGAGCAGAGATTAATTACTTGTAATGTGTTCCTACAGAGTTCACTGATCAACTAGGCACATGGTCACACACAGTTGACCTCACAGTGATAGAGCAGTGGGTGTGGAAGGGGCTTCCTGGGGGGGCCCTTGATGTGAGCCGCAGCTTTCCCAAATGGACTCTGCCAGTGCTTGTTCTCATAAACATCTTACAAATGTCTTAGAAAATGTAGCAGAATATATTTCAGTGTATATCTTTGTAAACTATTTTTGTGTGCTTATTTACCAATATATGCACCATGTTTACAAATATAAGCATTTTCCATAATCTTTAAAAGAATTATGGATGTATCTTGCTTAACCAATTCTTTTAAATAGTTAGTCTCCACTTTATGCTCTAATAACATTGCAATCATGAGCATCCTTTATAAATGTGACCAATTATTTCCTTAGGATAAATTACTAGAAATAAGATCGAGTGATCAGAGAGTCTCTCTCTCTCTCTCTCAGGCCTTTGATAACTATCTGTCAAACAGTCCTCAGAAAAGGCTGTGGCAGACAAGGTGCTCAACAGATGCATCTTGGGATCTTTTTAAACTTTGTTAATTCAAGCAAGCAGTATCTCACAGGCATTGCAATTTACATTTTCTTAGTTTTTTTCCCCCTTTATTTCTTAGTCACTGTGGTCCATTTTAAAATAATCTGCATTAGTCCTTTAAAGAATTAGGGCAACCTTACTTTCACTTAGCTCAGTAGCTGTGCACACACCCAAGGCAGCAGTACTCTCCTTTCTGCCATGTCTGCTGAATCTCTCCATTCCAGGTTACAGGTTTTCCTATTACCATCCTGGGGCTTTAAACTTTTTTTCTGTTTTGAGGTAGGCATTCTTGTTAATTTCTTCTAAAAAAAAATGGTGCATATTAAATAGTATATTAAAGGTTTTCCAGTTTTAAACTTCTAAGATAATTTATTACCTATATATTTTACCACTAGCTCTTTTCATTATTTCTATAATTAGTTCAGTTGAAATTAATTTTTACGGAAAGTGTGAAGTTTGTAACCTAACTTTTCCCCCAAATAATTGGCCGGTTATCACAGGACTGTTTCATGACCTGCATGCCCACCCCCCTCCCCAACCACACACATACTAACATCTTAGATGAACTTTCTTGGCACCAGCACTTGTTTTCCCTCCGTCCCCAGTGATCTAATTGTTGCACTTGTGTAATATTTGGGAGAGCAGGTCATACTACCGATTCCTGATTCTTCTTTTTTCAAACTTCGTATTTTTTTCAATATAGTAATCTAAACCAACATTTTATGAATTACAAATCTAATTAGTAAAATAAAAATTGACCTTTTAAAAAAAGCCCTACCATGGGGCTTTCTGCTTAGCCCTGGCTGTCCTGGAACTCACTCTTTAGACCAGGCTGGTCTGGAACTCAGAGATCTGCCTGTCTCTATCTCCTAGAATTAAAGTGCTGAAATTGAAGGCATACATCACCACTGCCAGGCAGAATCTGTCATTTTAAATTAATTTGTGATTCTGCATCTTTGCAACAGGGCATGCTTTCACCCAGAACACAGTGGCTTTATTCCTAAGGGTGATTCTTTTTTGGGGGGAGGGGGTAAGAGTCATCTTTTCCCCCCATACTGTTTCCTAAACACACATCCTTGGTAGTGTATAGCTATTTTTAACAGAATCTTTTCTTCCATTTTATCTAACTGCTAGTGACATGAGCTTAAGAACATCAAGGTGATTTGCAGGTCATTCTGAACTTTGGGGACTAATCCTTAGATTGGTGAGTTCGGGGGTTAGCTTCCAGGATAATGTTCCAAGCCCACCTTAGAGCCTTGGCTGTGATATTGAGGCAGGACAGAAAGGGGAATTTAAGGCGGTATAGGTAAAGAGAGGAGCCCCTGGACCTAGAGTCCAGTCCAAGTCTCTTACCAGCTGAGTCAAGAATTCTGGGTGTCAATGTCACTACATTTCACTACTACTGACCGTGCCTGGCCTTGTGGGAATTGCCAGCTTATCTCTGGGTTTCCTCACAGCCATCTGAGATGCTGGGTCAGATCTAGGCTGGTTCCTGGGTCAGATCTGTTTAGACCTTTTCTTGAGAGTGCAGCAAGGAACAGCTGGCTGTGAAGAATTCCCAGCAGGCAGCATCTAGGACACAGACCAAACTGAAGAGGGAGGGATGGATTCGGAAAGAAGTTCAATGAGTGTATACCACAGGTCACCTCTCTTTTTATCCCTCCTGTATTATTATTTTTTAACTCTGACCCCCACCCCCCCATTTCCTGTTGTGTTGCACAGTGTGGCTGTTAGGACCTGGCAGTTCCTAGTTTCCTGACTTCCTTAGGGTCTGCCAGGCCCATCCATCTAGCATTTGGAACCCATGTTCTGTATTAGTTGATACAGCAACATGCTGCTTTCTTCCCCACGTTTCCTTCCAATTCAGCTTCTGAGATGCCTCAACTGTTTCTTGTCAGTGTGACACATGCTGACTCTGGCAGTGTGGGGGTCCCAAGTGCCTCTGTATCCTCCTCTCTGAAACCACACAATCACCTGTTGTCATCTCCAATTTCTATTAGAAGGAATTATCAGAAGGAAATAGAGACATGATCTGCCAGGTCACAGGGCTGGTGTGGGGATGGTTGATAATGGTTGTTTATAATCAGAGAATGAATAGTTCTTTCCTACCAGTGCCCTGAGCTAGCCTGCTGGGTGTGGAGGAGCTTCCTCCAATGTTTGGAACTCCTTTGTTTGGGGGACTGACCACACTGTGTGCTCATTGCTGGTTAAGCATCCCACACTCCCTTCCATCTTTCTAGCACCAGTATTCACAGGGTCAGGGTTCAGCAGGGATATAGACCAGTCTCAATTGCCCTTAATCACACTTCCTCTGTAAAATGAGGGTAAAATAACACTTCCACTAAGCATTCAGTAGTGCAATGTCTTAAAGCCTGTGATGGGTTGAATGATAAAAGCCCACTCCTTCACAGGGGGATGCTTTTCAGGGTGGTGCTATTCAGGGGGATGAGCCTTGCTAGATGGAGGATAACACTGGAGTGGACTGTGGATTTGCAGTTTAGCTTCATTTCCTGTTCGTGCCACTTCCTGTGTATGGATGAAATGTGACCTCAGTGCTTCCTGAGTGCCAGGCTGCTCCACACTCCTGCTGCAATGCCTTCCCTGTCTGGATGGACTATGTCCACTCTGGAGCTAAACGCCGACACAAACTCCTTCTTCTCTACCTTGCACTTAGGTTAGGATTTTATTTTATCATATGTCTTACCAAGATTTATTCCATCGTAGCAACAGAAAACTAATAAAAAGTCCTTCCTAGTGACTGGCACACGGGTATTATAGGCAGGTACTGTGCTACCCCTCAGACGAAAAAAAAAAGTCCCCTTTTCAGCACCCTGTTTATCTCCATGAGAAGAGAGACAAGCTTTCTGGTACCTGGAAACAGTAAGAACTTGGTCTTGGGTGCCTCTGATTTTGAACCCTAATCTGAAAATTCCTTCCCAGAACCCAAATTCAGATGGATCGACATGACTGAATGACCTCTCAGCATACCCTGGATATTCAAGAACTCTGTTTCTCACTCTGAGTCATCTGTCTGTCTGTCTGTCTGTCTTTCTCTGCCCATAAACTTCATACATGTTCTGGAGGTTACATTAACCAGAATACAAAACATAAAGCATCCTTCCCACACAAACAAGGAAAGAGCAGAACAGCCAAGGACCACGCCAAGCCCTCTGACATTTGCTATGGGTAAAGGCAGGTCATAACGGAGACCTTAGACAAGTCAGTTCATTGTTCTGGTTCTCAGTTTCTCCATCTATAATACAAGGGTTTAAACTAAAGACCACAATGATGGAACTAGAAAGATAATGGTTTGAAGTGGAAATTTTTGGTTTCTAAATGGATGTTCAACAGAGTCCTTGGCACTCACCTCCGGAAATAAAGTTCCCTACTGCTTCTTCTGACCCCCAAAACACAAGGAAAAGTTTCAATAAGGCTTGTTGTTGCTAACTTCTCAGAAAAGCCTTATGCAAATGTTACTAGTGTGTGCTCATGGGAGGCAGGTAACATTTGCAGGGCCTGGACACCTGTGTCCAGAAGGCAGGCTCAATTCTGATGCTGTGGATGCTTCCCTTGGCTAATTCTGGAATCTCAGATTGCCAGGTTCACTGTGCTCCCCAATGGGACTTACCCAAGAAGCAGTTTTGACTCTCTAGCCTTGGGTTGGGAGACTAGGTTTCTATATTTCTAGGAACTCTCTAACACTAAAACTGGTGGTTCAAATCACTCTTGTCTGGCATTTTAACCTGGGTAGAGGCTGAGAAACAAATTTGTAAGGTTTCACTGAATGGATAAGCCAAGGTTAATCTCATTTCCACAAGACAAGGGACACTTAAATAGTGCCAGTATGGTGAGTCATTTTGGAACAAATACTTGTTGCGGAGGCAGGCCCATACACAGATCAGTGGTGTATAGTATAAAGGCTCAGAGACTTCTGTCATCCTGTCCCCCCGCCCCTCCTATTTTTTTTATCAGTGTATGGAACAGGGACTGTACATTACTCCTCATAGAATAGTCTGTGGTTCATTCGTAACATTTACTGTCAGTGCCCTGTGCCAGATCCCACAGGTGTGGACCTGTTACAGTCCAGTGGAAGAGACCTCTGTGTAAACAACCATAATAACATGATACCTGCTCTGCCAGGGAAACAGGGATTAGAAAAGAGCCTTGCTTTGTGCTGTGGGTTCCATGAACTTGCTGGAGAAGCAGCGCAGTACTGGCCTAAGCTCTGAAGACAATTGAAGACAATTGCTCTGTGTTTGATATGACTACTTGGTTTACTGGTTGTATGTGACCTTGAACAAATGACTTAACTTCCTGAGTCTTAGAGCATCAGTGAGGTAAAGAACAAATGAGTTGATACTAGTAACTCTCAAAATGTCTGGCATATAACAGACAATATTTAAGTGGTTCTTCTATTACCAAACAGTTCTTTATGACACTTGCACAGTAGCAGTCCTGTGCTGGGCAATACAAGTTATTGACTCCACTGACAGGGGACTTATTCCTTCAACAAAACCAGAAAACTTTTATCCAGGAAGAGTTTGAAAGGAGTAGAGGGTGAGGAAGGGACTTCTAGGACTGAGGGCAACACAGGACAGAGGGCAGTGTGTGACAGTGTTAACTAATTTTAACCTACATGTGGGTCTAAAATTCTATATGCTGAAGGAGCCAGGGAGGGGGCTAGCTAGTGAATAAAAGCAGAGAGAGCTCAGGGCACATGTGGGTCTCCAGAGGCACATTCCCCTCCGTTATGCGTCTCTGGATAGTGAGTCAGCTCTCTGAGCTTTAGTTTTTATAACTGTAAGGAGGGATAATAATAGTGCCAAGCCCATGGGGTGAGTCTGAGGATGATGTGGAAGAACAGTGCAGCAATCATGTTGGGCCTACTTAGGGATCCAACACCAGTTCCTTTCCCCCCCCTCAGTAAACAGCTGGCTTTGCTTCAGTAACCATTGTGTACACACCTACAATGTGCCAGACTCTGGAAATAAGGATCAAAATGATACTTTCTTGGCCTTTCAAAGTTACTAGATGAGTTAGCGACCATCTTTTAGAAGATTGGTGCCAGTATCTCTGTTCAAATTCAGTCAATGCATTCACAGCTAAAGTGTGTTGTTTGCTGCTCATTTTGCCAGGTCTTGAGGACATGAAATAACTCTGGTCTTTTGGGGGCATTACAACCTGTCTGAGGAAGGAGACTGTGATGGTTTGAATATGGTTGGTCCAGGGAGTGGCACTATTAGGCATGTCCTTGTTGGAGTAGGTGTGTCACTATGTGGGCTGTAAGACACTCATCCTAGCTGCTTGGAAGCTAGTCTCCTAGTTGCCTTCAGATGAAGATGTAGAACTCTCAGCTTCTCCTGCACCATGCCTGCCTGGATGCTGCCATCCTCCGCCTTGATGATAATGGACTGAACCTCTGAACCTGTAAGCCAGCCCCAATTAAATGTCCTTATAAGAGTTGCCTTGGTTATGGTGTCTGCTCATAGCAGTAAACACCTAACTAAGACAGAACTAACCATGAACTGAATTATGGTTCGGAAAGCAGCAGCACTATGAAAGGGTAGCGCACCAGGCTTTAGACTCACAGCACAGGCACTTGACCTGAGGTGTGATGGGTGCGGCAGTGGTCAAGGATACATGCAGGAGGCCAAGTTTACATGGAAAGGATGGTGGCTGGAAGGGCCTATGAAGGCAGTCCTAAGTATGGCCCAAGATCACAGAAAGCTGGCACATTCTGGAAAATTGCTCAAATCAGAATGTGTTGAGGGCAAGGCTAGAGATAAGGTGGGAAAGGAGGTAGGGTAGACAGTGGGGCTTAACTCCAAACCAACTGGGGTTTTATTTGGAAGGCACAGGGAAGCGTTTGGGGTCAGATGCAAAGAGGATGACAAGGCAAGGCAAGTGTTTGAGGACTTCCTGACAGCTGTGGAGAAGGATGTAGAAGACTGGAGAACGGGAACCAATTAGGATGTGATTTTATAATCTTAATGAATGATTAAACTCTGAGAGAAAAGCATTGTGGTGGGATAAATGATCAATGAATGGATTTGAGGGTCCTGTATGTATTAAATTTGCTTAAATCTTGGCTTTTGACACATTTCTTTGTAATGATAGAACTAAAAATATGGCTTTCCTCTTTCTAGCACCCAGCCTTCATTATTAGAAAGTCTTGGTAGTGTTTCCCTTTGTGCTTCCTTTGAGGCAGCATTGCGTTGTTGCAGACATGAAGGACTTGGGGGTGGGGTGTCAAAGGGGGTTGATGAAGAACTCTCTTCTGCCCCTTAATGTAGATAGGGCTTGCGATGACTGCTTTGAAATTCCTTTGCTGTGTGAAGGAAGTAGGAAGTTGAGAACATCTATACACAGGATTGTTATGAGGTGAGAAGGCTTGCAAAGCACGGAGCACTTTTCTAGGGTTCTAAAATACAGAAACTCCTGCATTTCTTTTTATTCTTTCTTCCATGTCTCTCCCCATAAACTGCCATTTCTCATGTCCACCATACACTATTATAATCCTTTGAGTCTGCAGGGCAGATACTAGCTGTTCCAACTGCTTTACAGGAATGCATTGAAATCTCCTAAGATTTTATGAACAAGTCATTGTTAGCATTTCCCTTTTTATAGCTGAAAAGCTGTGACCCAGGAAGGTGAGGTAACCTTCCAAGACACAGTGCTAGTTAGTGAGTGGAGTTGGTACTTGCTCCCAGGCAATATGGCTCCAGAAGATGGGCTCTAAATCACATACTATTACTTGGCAGAACAAAAAACCAAAACTAACAAATTGTGAAAGAGTTAAGAGTTGAAAAAAAGGCCAGGCTTCATTTAATTGTAATTCCAATCAGACAAACTTTCAAAATGTAATAGAAACTGGTGTGGTGGTGCATAGAGGCAGTAAGATCTGTGAGTCCCCAGTCAGCCAGGGTTAAACAGTGAAACCCTGTCCCAAACAACAGACTTTTCAGGGGAGGGGAGCAGTATGAGTGGTAAGGACTCTTATTGTCTTCTAAAGCTGATTATTTGAGAAGAGCAAGAGATAATAAACGCACAGGGACGTTCAAGGCAAGAGAACTGACTGGTAACATCTAATCATCCCTGGTAGCTTCTTTTAGATACAAAATGTGGCTTGATAATAGAAAACCACACAGCTTCAACATCCTAATTAGTCTGATGCAAATGGTAGCTTTTTGATTTTGCTGGTTAACGGATCCCACTAAGAATCCAATGAATAAAGATTCTCTTTCCAGAAGAATACACACTTAACTTCTGCACACAAAAGAGGATTTCAGGAGCTATGCCTGGGGTGAATTTATATAATCTATAGAACAATGAAAAGCAAGAGGCTAGGACTTGAGTCTTTATTCTTTTACTAAGATGTTGGGGACATTAGGCAAGTCATAGCCTTGTGAGCATCTTATGAATGATTGCTTACCTCTGGCTTGGTCAGAGTTAGTGGACTGATCATGATTCTGGAAGGCGAGGTGAACTGAGGGTTTACTCACCTTCTGATCATACAGAGCTAGGGCTAAAGTGCACACACATGGGAAGACCTCCTAAGAATTTAAATTGATCACATGAGAAATAAATGTGAAGAGTTACACAGAAATGCCTAAGTAAGTTGCTTTTGGACTGAATTAGGACTTATGTCCTATCCTCTCCTGGGATCTTGAACAAGGCAGCTGAATGGGATGGAGAGAAGTGTGTCAGTCAGTGATGTTGCAAATGGAGACAAATAAGACTCTCTCCTGCATCCATGAGGAAAAATGTCAGAGTTTTACAGTCCCTGAAAACTAGCCTGCTGCCTGGCATACCCAGGTGAGCTTTAATGCAATTACAGAAGTAATGTTTTAATTCCATTGGCTAAACAAAACCTACAAAACCTTAACTCTCAAACCCTTGCATGAGAAAGACTCCACAAGAATGTTTCCATCCAACTCAGGCTGTGAACGCTTTTGACTCAAATGAATACCTACCTGTATGGCTCACAAAAACTCACAGAGTCAGATCATGGTGGGCTTGTAAACCAGAAGCCTCCCAAAACAACCTGCTAAAGGCAACGGGAAAATGGCATTGCTTCTTCAACCTTCTACACAAATTCTTCAAAGACACAAATGATAATCCAAGAACAGAGGGCAGTAACATAGCATGAGGGATGACAAGATGTCCTGGAGGCCACTGGAAGTAGCAGGGCAAGGAGTGTGGAGGAAATGTATTGATGACCTCACTGTGTATGGAGGCTGGCATGCACAGCTCAAGGGGGGCCTAAGGCTATGAAGCCCTGTAATGACAATGCTGATTCGGTGGTGACAGAAGTCACTTTAGCTCTGTGCTTGCAGGAGACAGTATCTGAGGCTCTGTCCTGTCTGGAGCTCAGTCGACCAGACTGTCAGGAGCAAACAGTAACAGGGCCTAGAGGATAGGAATTCAGGAGGCCGAGCAGGTTAGACTGAGAACTTTCTAAGGCAGGGTTGAAAACGGGCTTGTCAACTTCACACACATTCAAGTAACATTTAATAACTGCTATGAAATTGGTTCAGAGTAAAGTCTGTATGTTGATATACAGAAGTAAACAGGAATGGCAGGGACCCATGTAGTGAAGCCAAATCCAAATCGCGAGGACAGGCTAGACAGAAGAACTCTGAGATTGTTCTCAAAGCCCTGCCCAAACCCTGGCTGCTGGTTTTGAGTGTGGTTTGAGTTCAGGGCTGTGGCTTCTCCCACAGGACGAAGTCTAGCTGGAAAAGGAAGAGCTGGTCCTAGTACAGATTCAGAAATGACATCTTGCGGTGCCACTCGATTGGGAAGGAAGGAACAGCGCTGGAGAGGAATGCCCCTCACAGTGAGTTCCCTCTTCAGTCAGTTGGCAGATAAAGCATAGTGGTATTGGGAATAATCTCTTAGAAGAGTTTTCAGGGGATGTTCGTGGCTGAGCATCAGAGGAAAACAGGTGAACTTTCTTGGCCAATACTTTTTGAGTAGAGGGAAAAGTGATCAGACACATCTTCCACTTTGGTTAAGTCTTCTTAGAACCCCATGGTCCCAGGGAAATACACCTAACACACAAAATAACCAGACTGGTAGGTCAGCTCTTAGGATAAAGACTGGAGATGATACAAAAACCACCATAAAGAATACTTCAGGACTGAAAGGTTGTGAAGATATAAATAATATTCTTATGAACTACCCCAAACAAACCTTAAATCCATAGATTAACAAAGTGCACTTCTACTAAATCAAACACAAGATTACTATGTTTCAATTCTGGCAACACAAGTATTCTAGGCTAAGCCCCCACATTTGCTCTCTTAAATATATGAAGTCTGAATTTTTAGCCAAAGAATGAGATTCCTTTTATTTGGGATATAAATTCAATATCTAATATTAAAACATTCAGAAACTAAAATCATAGAGCAAGTCCCTTATTGCAGGAAAAGGGCAGCTGATCAGATTTGGCAATGGATGAGGTGTTTAAAACACCAAATGCTGGCCAGGTATTGTGAGGCATGCCTGGAATCTTGGCACTTTGAGAGTGAAGCAGATTATTAAAGGTTTGAGGCCACACCCCTGAGCTACATATTGAGCTCTTGTCTCCAAAGCCTAAAAAGTGAAAAACAAAAACAAACAAACAAAAAACCACCTCACCAAGTGACAAGGTCCAGATGTATAAAGTCGTAGAGGGAGAAAAGGCAGGAAAACTGTGTAGTGCACACTGAGACACTAGCAGTGTGGGAGCAGGTATCTAGGAAGTTCCAAGTGCCTTAATACAAACTGAGGAGCAGTGGGCCTACAGAAGTCTTGGTACCAGCACTCTCTGCTCATGATCTCGACACACTATGTACTTGAATAGTTTCCTAAGCTGCAATGAAACAAACAAACAAATCCCTCCAAGATGGAATATGGAGCCATGACGGGAGTATATAAATACCTTGCATATATATCAAATCAGCCCACTAACAAAAATCTCACATCTTAGTAAAAGAGTCAGATATATGATACACTCCTCTACCCCAAAATGTCTGATGCTCAGACCCAAAATGTCCCATTTGACTTTTTTTACTTTGCCTTTTAAAATGCAGTTACAGACAGGAAAAGGCAGAGGGTATGAGCCCTGGCTCAATGAGATATATCAAATACACAGCATCCTGATGTCAAGGACAGAAAGAAATGTCTTAGACAATAAGGGAAAGATGGGTACCACAGAGGTTAAGTTCCCCAGGGACCACTCACACACATCAGAACACTAGTCATTAAACAAGGGCAAAGGGCAGGTATCAGGAGAGGGAAATGGAGTTGTGGCACTCCATCATGAGGAACAGGGAACATATACTCATGGATGGGAAATTTTAAGTAGCTATGTTTATTACTTTTTTCCAGCAATCTTGCAAGAGGCAGAAGTGTGACATTGAACTGAGTGACACGAGCAGGCAGGTGGGTTGGTGAAGAGCCCATCTCTTGACACGTGCCGCTGACTTGTCAGGAGTGGCTGCTTCCACCTCTCAGTCATGTTTACTCTTTTGCTTGAAGGAAAAGGGTTTCTTGAGGGAACAAGTTTACCTCCAATAATGACTTATTGGGGTCTAGCTGAGTTACCTGGAAAGAAAGAAAACACATGTTCAGAAATCTGGAACAAGCACATCAATTTCAGTCTTCCACACACAGGCATGAGTACATGTAAAGTAGCTTATCTGATCTTAAAATAATTCTGTGTGCTGCTGCTGGTGGTTTGTTCTCTGAGGGAACCAGGTCTCTCAAAAAGGTCGTATTCTGCAGTTTCATCAAGTAGAGGAGGTTAGTACTGACGTCAAGGCTACTTCCTGGAGAGGTTCCTTGCCTCTTGTGCTTTTGGGAATGACGTCTGGTTAAACTAAGTGATGACACGCCTGAGACTTCTAGTTGGTTAACCTCTCTGCTTGTTGGGACACCAACTAAACCTTTAGAAGGACAAGAGCTAGGTTCTTTCACTAAAATTACATGTAGCAAACTACAGGATGGCCATTCTACTGTAACCAGAGATTATATCCCAGGGATAATCCCTAGGGAGACAGATCACAATCTCCTGATTGGGGGTATATGTAATTTGGAAAGATGAGGTAACCACATAATATTAAAAAAAAAATCAACTACAGAACTGTAAAAGGTAGATGAGAGAAATCTTGATACCATGGGCTATGCTATAATAAGAGATCTTAATTAGACTTTTGCCCTCTCTAAGCCAAGGCAGAGAGGACATCTGAAGATTTATAAACCTAAGAGAAAGAAACAGAACATTCATGAAAGGAGTCATGAGTTCTGAAAAATCCTAGGTTAGTAGAAAGGATATAGGATTTGAAAATGGGAAGACTCTGGTTTAAGTCCCAGTGGTGCAGGCTGTCAGCTTTGTGACTTATAGTACTGATGAAGATTAAATGAGGAAGAACATAATTAGTACAGTGTCTAGTATCGCATAGATCATCAGAACATGCTGTGTATGAGAGCAGCTGTAAAGGGAGATGGATGGTTAGGTGCTTTCTAGCTATACCTGAAGCTGCTGCTCTGCTATTTATATGAGCTTTGGGACCTTGGGTAAATAGTATGGGCAGGCAATTTGCCTGCTCAACTCAAGCCACTCATAATGAGATGACTCTGCTTTCTTCTTCCAGCTAGAGAAGGGGAGGCCCCGGGGACCAGGACGGGGTGTCAGAGACAGACTGGTAAGCTGATATAGGGAAACACTCTCTTTAGTGTATCCAGACAGAAACTTAGTATGCCCAGGAGGGTCTTTAAGGATATATATGTACCCCTAGAATTTTTTTTTCTGCTTATAAATATTGCCCTACTATTATCTCTTGGGTGCTGGGCAGATGGGCAAGCAAGGCGGAAGGGAGGGCCTAGCCTGCTGTCTGTCTTCCAATGTGCAGGGAGGGCAAGCTGCTGGCAAATGTTTACCTACTTCCCCAATTAACGTACAATACTGCACTGGCTTCTGTCAACAAACAGCGATGCTGCCTCTGCTTCAGACTCTTTGGCATTTTCTGCCCAGCTGCTTCTGCTATTGTTCTTAATTAACATGCCAGAGCTCTTTCGGCATCTTCTACGTTGTTATCTGTGGTTTGTAAATATGATGCTTATTGGGAGAAACCAAAAACTATACTAGTGTCAAAGCTGTGAGAACAGTCAGGAAGATGTGTTAGGAAGCAAAGCAGGCTGGGAGGCGGCCTATGTGGTACCCTACTACGGTGGTAGATGTGCAAGGTAAGAGATTCATAAACTCTTAGTTAAAATTCTGGTTGTCACTGATAAAACAATCAAAAATGTCTTGGACACATATATAAGCCAGGCACTTCCAATATATTTCTCAATTAGTCCCTAAAACAACCACCATGCAAGGTTGCAGAGGTTAAGAAACTGAATTTCAATGTAGCTGCCACTTGTTTAAGTTATAAGGAGTCTGTTTGCAGTGTCACGATTAAAGAGTGAGGCAGTAAGCCTGGTCTACAGAATGAGTTCCAGGATAGCCAGGGCTACAGAAACCCATTTCAAGGGAGGAGGAGTTGTGAGTGAGTGAGTGATGAAAACCTACATTCTATCTATATGATCCTGAAGAAGGTAAACAACTAGAGAGTCCATCTTCCTATATGTAATGTAGGAATCATGATTTCTCCTTTGTAGGTAGTGTGATAGCTAAAGTAAAACAATGTTAAATGAAGCCTCTGGCACAGTCCCAGTGAGTATTCAGTAGACTGTACAGCCATTATTGGTGTTCGTTCCCTCTCTCTCTCTCTCTCTCTCTCTCTCTCTCTCTCTCTCTCTCTCTCTCTCTCTCCCTCCCTCTCCCTCTTTCTCATTAATCTATCACTAGGTTGTTCTAGTTGCCTTTGTTTCTACCCCACTGCTCAGCAATAATTCTCGCCTTTCTCTGTAGGCCAAGTCTGCAGATCTCATTCTTCAGCTTCAGTGAAGTCTTACAGTCAGTGTACTGCTTTGAAATAATCACAGCTCTGTTGGAACATACTCTCTCAGAGAGCCCATGTGAGGTCACCTTCAACCCCACACTCTAAAGTTCATTTTATTTGTTTAATGTTTTTTTTTTTACTATCCAGTCTTTTATTTTTCTTTTTTAATCCATTTGCTTAGTAAAACAAATTATTATTACAACAGGAGCACAACTGTTGACAACAATAATATCCAATATTTTATAAACTCTCATTGTGATGAATATATTAACTTATTTAATCTTTATAATGATCCTTGAGCTAAGTATTGTTATTTCTATTTAACAGGCCAGGAAACAGGTTTAGAAAGGTTGAGAATTTGTTCAAGGCCACATATCTAGTAAGTGGAACTTGCTATGTAGACCAGACTAGCCTTGAACTCCCAACAATCCAACTGCCTCTGCCTCCGAAGTGAGCGTGCCACTAATATGGTAGTTGCCACTCTGCCTACTCTGTAGAAGAGTACCTGAACTCAGCAATACTTTTGGGCCAGTATTAATAATGAGGATACACATAACATGATACAGAAGAATACACTGTAAAACATACAATACAAAGTCTTTTTTTTTCCTTTTTAATATCATTTGTTCTAAATGCTTGTCTCAACTAGTGTTATCCCTATCTTACTGGCGAAAACATAAGATTAAGAGATTAAATGAAAGTAAAAAATAAAATTAAATTGAAACAAAAAGAGGTTAAATGAGCTCCGCTATTACTGAATTAATTTAAAAAAAATAAAATATAAAAATAGCAAAATACTATTTTGATCATAGTAATCTCTTTCTTTAACTTTTCCCAAATGCGTAACACTTTCCTACCCATCCAATGTCATGGGCATGTGCTCTCTGTTCCCTTTCAACTCTCCAAGTCCAGTCTGTATTGGCTGAGTACTCCTGCATGGGGCCTGCCCTGCATTGTGGTCCATATATCAGTTGTCAAACCATTAAAGAACACTGGCCTTCCCTTCTGGAATAGCAACAATCAAATGCCAGTAGTCAGCTTGGGACTTCGTGTCCATCTTCCCTTCTCCACACTGGGATTTTGTGTGGCTTGATTTAGCTTAGGTCCTGTGCATGCCGTCACAACTGCTATGTGTTCATATATGCATCTGCAGTGTTGTATCCAGAAAGCACTGAGGTTTTGGAGTCATCCAACATCTCTAGCTTTATAATCTTTATCCTCCATCTTCCTCATAGATGCCTGAGCCTTGAGGGACTGTCAGAGCATCTGTGGCACTACTGCACCAGTGGGCATATCTTGCCGGGCAGGTGTTAAATACAGACTGCAGGGTTTACTGCTAAATGAGACTGAAGATTACCTCTCTTCCAGTAGTCAGCATTTAGCAGCACTATGAAAGCCACTAGTAGGAATGAAGCTTCCAGTTGAGGACCAGCTGGATTTCTCCATGTTATGCGACTCAAGTATGTGATATAGAAGATTTTTTTTTTAATCTCATTACAAAGAAATGTTACCTCAATGGGGTGTTGGATATGCTAAGTATTCCATTTTGATTATTATATGATCTTTGAATGTATCAAAAAAATTACACTGTCTTCTATAATTTGTAAATGAGGGGAAACTAGGGGAATGCAGGATACCAAGCTTCTCCCCAGTAGCTACTTAGTGGCCATATTGTGAAAACACTCTGCGTTCTCTGTCTCATTCTAAGGGCATGGAACATGGAAGGAGGGCTCTCCTGGTAGGGAGGAAAGTAAGTCTATGTCTCCTAATAAACAGCAGAGGACAGGAGAACTGTGTGAGGAGGGAGGGTACAAGGAAGTGGTGCTGTTGTTGCTGCTGGGGCAGAGATGAGCTGTGCTGGCTCTGAGTCTCTGAAGTATGACAAGTAGAAGGCAGGCAGATGTGTCTGGTGAGGTTCCAGTACAGAGAGCCAGGAGGGTGAGGTGAAGATCATGGGAAACAGAACTCTTCAGAGAAGCAGCAGGTACTAACGTGGCTAATAATGGTCGATGCTTTTCTTCCTCCTTCTGGTATTTATCTTCTTGCCTTCAGTCATCATAACAGCAGCAAGCATCACTTAGTGAGCATCTCCTGTGAGTTGGGTCCATTCAGCCTGCATTTATATGTAGTCTTTTAACTAGTCCTCCAGATGGCCTTGTGAAATTAGTACCAGTACCATCTTGTAGATAAGGTCACCAAGGCTACCTCCCCGTCCACTGTTGTAGAGACTAAAATTTTAAAGTCAGGTTTGGTAAACCAACTTATGAACAGACTGACTTGGGAGCGAAGAGGGAAGTCTGTCGCACTTAGAGACATCCAAATACAGTCATATTTACAGGTGATGGTAAGAACTAACATTTTCTGAACATTTATTTCAAACCAGGCAATCAATGACATACTCTGCATTTATAAAACATAATAATAGTCCTCCAATGTTGGCAGAATGATTAACCTTATTTTATGAGGAAATTAAATTACAGAGCAGATTGTCTAAAGTATCAAAGCTATTAAGGGCTGAGTGTGAATCAAGGGAATTTAGCTTTGGAATCTACTGAGTTACTAGATTATATGGCTAGAGATATTGAGTATCTAAATGGAGAAAGAAGTTGAAAGAGATGACCCAGAGTTTCTTTTTAATCAAGCTTCTGGGATACAAGATCTTCACTTTAAGAATGGCAGAGACAAAGGTCACTAAAAAAAAAAAGTCCTGAAATGTTTATAAAATACGAATACAAAAACCCAATCTGAGTTTGTCTTTTGCCATTTACCTGGGACTTTATACTGAATTATTGACTTTCTAAATCAACAGAGAATGAACACTTTGGGATTCCTTGTGGGAGGAGGGGGTGTTCTCAAATAAGAAGTACAGTTTGACTTTATAGTTAGAAGAGGGATGTCAACCATCCTGATATTTTCTTTACTGAACCTGGGAAACCTGAATGGGTATATTCTCTCATTCAAACAACATTTTTAGCAAACTGACTCTGTAAAACGTTTATGTTAGCACAGATGGGACACGTTGTCTGCCAAACAGAGCTTTTCTTTGCTATATCAATTTTCTCAGCAATTTGAAATTTTATATGCATTCCCCCCCCCATGACCTCCCTGGACTTCATTCAGTTCCTGTTCTAAAATTAATGCTTTGCTGTGAAAATATAAACTAACGTGACAGAGTCTCATCTTGCCACACTGGAAATCTTAACATGTTATGCTGAGAAAATGCCTTAACTATACAACATTCTAGACCTTCATTTCACAGGTGGGCAACTTGAGACTCAGAAGTCAAGTGACTTAGGCCAGGTGAAATGGATGATTAAGGGCAGACACTGTATGTTATTAAAGGGTTTCTGACATCTGTATGGGAGTCCGTTTTCTTTTCTTTTTTTGAGATAGGGTCTCACCCTAAGTTGCTCTTTACTTGGCATTTTCTAAGTGCCACACACTATGCTAATTATCTCCATATTATCTAATTAAGTGATTGTCATAATTCTTTAAGTACCCCTCTTATTTTTTATATGGACAGAATAAAAACTGGTATTTTTATTAATGTTAAAATGTCCTCAAAAATTGGCATCCTGTCAGGGATGCCTTGGTCACCTTTCCTGGCCTTAGTGTTCCTAGTGGTGGCTTTGGTCACTAATTACCAAATGTGACAATGTTAATGGGAAAGCCCAGAGGTAAGAGGGGGGATCCTAAAAAGGATAAGGTAAGAGGAGGAGAGGTTCTTTAGTCTAAAAACAGGAGAAAAGCCGGGCGGTGGTGGCGCACGCCTTTAATCCCAGCACTTGGGAGGCAGAGGCAGGCGGATTTCTGAGTTCGAGGCCAGCCTGGTCTACAAAGTGAGTTCCAGGACAGCCAGGACTACACAGAGAAACCCTGTCTCGAAAAACAAAAAAAAAAAAAAAAAAAAAAACAAAAAAAAAAAAGGCTATTTAAAAACAGGAGAAAATCAAAGTATGCAGATCAAGCAAAACAACAAAACAAAAAACCAATACCAAAGGATAGTCAGGTCTCTCCCTGAGATTAGTTAATCATTTGATCTGAAGGAACAATTTCAAGTAAACAAGTGGAAGTTCTGCTTTACAGAGTAGTTTATAAGCTTGGGGTCCACAGAAGCATAAACAATATAGGTAAGTTCACAGATGAAGAGTCTGTTGTAGGCTTTGATTTTTTTTAAAGATTTATTTATTTTATATATGTGAGTACACTGTCAATATCTTCAGATACCCCAGAAGAGGGCATCAGATCCCATTATAGACAGATGGTTGTGAGCTACCATGTGGTTGCTGGGAACTGAACTCAGAACCTCTGGAAGAACAGTCAGTGCTCTTAACTGTGAGCCATCTCTCCAGCCCCTAGGCTTAGATTTTTTTTAAACCTACTTTTAAAAAGGGTTCTCAAACACTTTGACACCCCCTCCCCCACCAGCCCACAGTTCAAAGGTAGGGGAGAAAAGATGGTAAATAGGACAAGGGGATGTGGATCTGTTTAAAAGTAGTTCCTTGGGGGCAATTTCAATCTCTGTTTGTCAGGACACCAGCAGTCCAGTTCAGTAAGATCTGAATTAGCAGCAGTAGCACATCTAACAAAAAATGCCAGTCCTTTGCCACAAAATTGACATAAGTCAGATGGCAACAACCAGGACCAGCTGAGATGCCAAGAGAAATTCTCTGCCGTACTTCCCTCAATGAAATGAAGATCAGCAAAGAGACCAAAGAAACGTTGCGAAGCTAGCTATACAAGCATGCCATCACTGTCCACAGAGTCCTATTTATACTTTCTCCAAACATAGTGTCCTCCCACAGGTCTTGCCTCAACAAAACACCACATGGGTCTGTCTTAGAAAACACCACATGAATCTGTATCACCTGACATATCCAAAAACTTCCATTTCATTCTGTAGCGTAGAAGAGAAATCTAGTGCAGATTATCTCCGGAGGCATGCCTAGGTTATGGATGTGATAAGTACTGGTCTCTTCATCCAATGGGGACTGCCAGGAGTCCCAGGGTTGGACTGATTCTGAGCCAGCTCAAGGCAGTATAGTTACCTCAGTGACTATGTAGTGGTTCGAAAGAGGTAGGGAGACACTGATCTAGGGGATAAGTCTTTCTACAGAGGCAGTACCACCAGACAGCCAGGTCTGCATAACAGGTCTCTAGGATGTCTCTGATTAGACTGGATCACAACACTAATTAATGACTGTGGCACTGAGAAACAGGGAAAAGATACCTGCATACTGGTCAGGTTTAGAACTATGAACTTAAAAGCCTTCTGAGAAATCCCAATTATTGTTTGCCCCAGAATCTTACCATTAGGCACAGATTAAGGAACAAGTGGATTTTAAATCCTGGCACTGCATCTTTTGCACAAGTCATAATCTCTTATGAGAGGAGACACACATTTCTCATCTGTAATATGGTAACAGCATTGCCCAACACCCTAGTGGTCTTTCGATACACTATGTCCCTCTGGGTCCCTCTTCCACATTTCTATATGGAAGAGAGTTGCACAAAACCTCCCATCCTGTCACTCTTCTTATAGTCTTTAAACAATTTCTTATTAAAACAGGGCAATCCTTTTTTTTTTTTTGCTGAGCCTTTCATTTCCCCAATTTGTAAATGGGTGTTGGTGTTTCTGACAAGGTTCTTTGGGGTCTTTAATGGTAGGCATAGTTAAGAAGGCAGTTTGGAGATAGACTATAAATTTCTAGGTATTATAAACTTGAGACGAGGTCATTTAGCAGTGTGCTCAATGTGTCTACAGCAGCAGAGTGGTTGGGGAGAGACTGAGCATTCTGCATGCATTTTAGTACCCAAGTAGGGCCATGCAAGCAGTGTGTTCTTAGTTCTGCACACAAGCACCACTCAAGAGCTGGAGCTTTGAACAGGAGTTAAAAGAGTTGAGTCCCTAACGACATACAAAAGACTTGCTGGTGTGATTTATTCTGATGTATTTACTTATCCAATTACCAAAACAGCAGGAGATCATTAAAATTTCTAGTTACCAGATGCAGCACGTTCAATATCTTAAATGTTACCAAGGCTTTTTCTGAGCTATTTTGATATTACACTTCATCTGCCCAAAAGCTTATGAAACTGGAAGGCAAGAACCATGAACAGTGCAGGAACATCCTTTGAAGGCTGGTCCAGAAGGTCTGTAGAATACTAGACCTCCCAAATTCCTGGACTTAAAGAAAAGTACTATGATGAGAAATCAAAATATTTGGGAAGAGACCTCAGCCAAGTGTTTCTTATCTCCGAACTTCTGTCTTGTTAAGGATGCTGACACTGTTGTCCTACCTTAGAGAACAGCTTTGAGTACCATCATAGTTTGCTTTCCCTTGAACATCACACAAATGTCTTGTAGAGAAGACAGAGCAACTTAAGGTACCTTGTGCATTATATGCTGTTAATAAGGTAGCACGCAGAGTAGGTGCCAAACCAGAGAATATTATGGAGTGCTAAAAAATAGAAAGCAAGCTCACATCAGCATTTCAGAGCATATAGCAAAGAGATACACTAATGAATGACATGTCGACCTATGCTCCTTGAAAGGGTGATGGTATCTTGGTCCTACCACTTTTTTATTATTCTGATCTTCAAATATTATTACCTCACAGTCTCCAATTAGAGTTGTTTGCTATTGACCAAATATTTTTTGGGTTTTCCTTCCTAGAATCTTGGGCTATGTTGTTTCCTCTACCTGGATTATCTTTCCTGTCTAATTTCAAACATTCTAACCTATATATTCCCCAAGATTAACTTAAAAGGTACCTCCTCTACAAAACCAGGCCTGCGACAGAGCCTAAATCCCCTTCTGCTTTTCCTGGAACAGAGCTAATCACACCAGTTTCCAGTCTTGTTAATTAGGCCATAGGTTAGTGACACAGCAACCACACACATTCACTGTTGTTTCTTTCATTATGTACTCCATTGCTCTGCATGTGACCAAGCCACATTTGCTGAGCCAATACCTGTTTTTTACCTGTAGGTTCTTCAAATGGGGTTGGTGCCCAAGTCAGCTGGCAGATGCTAGGTTAGGGTTTGTTCTAGATTATAGGCACTGGCAATACCAACATTGTTCTTTGTTCAAATAGCACTCTTACACTTTAATGAGGCTGAGCCTTCAGAATTCTGTTTCACAGTGAGTATGTTATGGCTCTCAGGCCATTTTACAATTGCTTATGAGTCTGTCTCCTGTTTGCTGAATTCTGAGGGCATATATGGAATCTTATTGGCTCTCTCTATTCCCAGGAATAGAGAGATAATTTATAATAATACATATAATAATAATAATAATAATAATAATAATAATAATAATAATAATTATTATTATTATTTACTGTTAGAAACTGTATCTGTTCCAGAAACGTTTGTTGAAAGACTGGCAATAGAATGACTGGGTGAAGTTTCTCCACTCTTCTCCAGGGCCTCACCAATCCAAAGAGCTAGAATCTGGAGGAGCTGCACTGCTACAGTTCCTTCCACTCATCTCACGCCCTCAGCAGGCAGAGCTGTTGGATGCCACTGGAGCACTGGGAGATGACTCCATCAGGGATCTCTGCTCTGGATGCTCTGCTCTAGCCTCAGCCAGTGTCCAGACACAGGAGCTAATAAGAAGTCTGCATCAGTTGCCCTTTTAAGAAGGGAGAGCTTTTCCCTTCTCTGTTTAAACTGTTGGAATTGGCTAATTAGGAGGATTTTAAAAATCTTAACACTCTAAACAGAGAAAACTGGCTCTGAATTATTAAGCAACATTTCCAATGCATTTGAATAACCTTAAATGACTTAGCTGCTACCTGATCCTAAGCTCTGCCTCAGATAAATAAATGTGAAATACTGTCAAAGCCTCAGCTTATAAGAGCCTCCAGCTACAGTAAATAGAAGCTTAACTCGCCATAAACTGCCAGGGAGGGCAATATTCTCATATAAAAGGAGAAAAGATGGTCTTAAAGCTGGGAAGGCCAGGTAGCCAGTGGTTTTGTTATTCTTTCCAGAAGATGGCTGCTACAGGACTAAGTAGTATAACTATCTAGGTTTAAAGAATCTATTTAATCATATCATCATAGTATCAAAGTCTAAATAAGATTTTAAAAGAACATATTTAAATCTATATTTTAGTGGAGGAAAATATGACCCAGAAAAGTTCATGGCTTGCTTGAGAACAGATGCATGGCTGGAAGAACAAACAATTTCTCTTGAGATGCCTGCTCCCAGCTTAGTCCCCTTTCCCAAAGCGCATACTCAGAGGCCCTGCCAGAGATGTCAGAGCCAGAGGCTGACAACTGCTGTTAAAAGATACTTGAAAGCTTTCACTAGATGGGTCACTTCAGGTCTCTGAGCTCCAAATACACCATGATTTTTCTCTACAGGCCTGAGATTTCTTCTTTCATGGCTATACATCAAGAGAGAGAGGGAAAGAACTAGGAATAAGTGAGGGTGGATGTTACTATATTACAATTCCCAACTAATCTAACCTCAAGCCACGAGGGCATCATGAGCGCACAAGTTTGTCCAGTGATACGGAAAAGTCAAAACCAAACACTAACAGTAGCTGTGCAAATGTGTCCGAGCACTGTGTTTTCCTCATTTATTAACAAGTGTTTCTTTAGTGTTGATGACCATTTTTGTTTTTGCTTTTCAAGACAGGGTTTCTTTGTTATACTGGCTGTCTTGGAACTCACTTTATAGACCAGGCTGGCATCAAACTCACATAGATCTGCCTGTTTCTGTCTCCCAAGTGCTAGGATTAAAGACTTGCACCACCACCACCTGGCTTAGTGTATATGGCATTTAAAAAACTTGGTAGGCACTGGATTATAGCAGTAAACAAGGCATCTGCCTTTAAGCAATGTCTAGAGCAACACTTAGATAAGTAAAAAGCCCACTGCAGTTCAAACCTCATTGCAGCTCACAGTGGTAAGGCCTATAATAGGGAGAAGGCCCTGAGGGAATATAAGGAAGATGGATACTTCTTTCCTAGAAAGTCACCATATTTATCTTCCTTGTTCCAGTCTAATATCTACAGCCATTTGTTACAATCTAATTACCCATTCTTCTTAGATACTCATATACAATACACTAAGCTCATTGCATGCTCACTCCATGTCATACCTTGCTAGGGAATAATGGTCAATTAGATATAATTCCAAGTAACTTCAACCTTGATATGTATATTTTGTTTGTTTGTTTAAAAATTCACACCTTCAGTTTGTAACTGACTGTAAGCTTGAGATAACCATTTAAGCCTTTAGTGTCTTAGTTTGTAGGCTTTCTCTGTGTCTTAGTCTCTTAACTAGAAGAGCCTTTTATAGTTCTCCATAGTCTAAAAGGCAGGCATGAAGTTCTGCTAACACAAAGCCTTACAGAAGACATGTATGAAGGTCTTCTGACATAAGACCTCATAGAAGGCTGTTGCTATTTTGTTTCCAACCCAATTACTCGAGTTGTAGCCTCTCCCAGGAGTGGAATTAGCATCAAAATACAAGCCCAGGGCTATCCACAACAGAAGGCATGTATGAAGACCTGTTCACACAAGGCCTCATAGAAGGCACGTATGAAGGCCATACAAAGCCTCACAGAAGGCCAACTATAAAAGTGAAATAATCTTGGAAAGAGCAAGATGACATTCAGGCCTGAGACTCAGGCATTAAATCCAAGATGTGAGGTCCAGTTGTGTGTGAGGTGCAGGGTGTGGCCTAGGTAAAGTACTTTGAGGCTGGGGCCTAAACTGCAGCGAGGCCAGAGGACTTGCCATGTTAGGTGCATGTGCTAATGCATTCTGGAACTGTAGCGCTGAATTTGAGAATGACAGTGAGTATCCAGAAAAGGCTAATCTGAGCACACACGTGCTGGCAGTGGTTTGTGTTTACAGTGGTGTTCACACACACTCTAAGTGAGGAGTAAAGCCTGTCTGCAGAAGCACCCGTAATGACTGAGCAGAGAACTAGGGATTGCTTATTTATGGCTCAAGAGTCAGACCGAATTACATGTATAACCTTCAGATTTTATTTATTTCTGATAACAGCAATTTTGAATGCTACATTACACCTTACAAAATTAAGTTCTGAGGCAGAGTAAACAATTTTGGAAAGGTACATCAACATACTTATACATAATCCGTAATAGCCACTCCACTTAATGTTCAGCATAGTTTGAGGAGATGATGTGTATTTGAGAATCAAACACAGGTATTAGTGTTGTGCAACCTAGAGAAATTTTAGCTCTCTAAGTTTCTACGTCTTTGTCTATAAAATAAAGGCAACACCTTTTAGATAACTAATAGATTTGAAGTACCTGGCGTATAACAGGCACATAGGACATAGTCATTGGTTATCATTCGTCATCATTCCAAGTCACTGTATTTCAAATAAGTCTGAAGGGACAAAGGCAGACTTGCTATGGTCCAGCACTCTACTCAGCTTTCCTGAAATAGTTATCTTTACCTTATATACCTTCAACATCCCTTGAAGTCTTTGGTTGGTCAGAAGCATGGATCGAACCCCCCCCCAACCCCTTCACACACCACTGACTCCCACCCTCAGTGGTTCTGTGGGGTAGTAAGATCCTTTCTCCCTGTCAGCTTCCCCAAGACAGTGCAGGTGCAGTGAGGATTTCTTATGTGTTAGTTCTTGAAAATGAAGCTCTGCTTTGCTTTCACATCAGTTATGTATCCTAGATACTTCATTATCATTACTTTACAGATGAGGAGAATAAACTACATGGAACTAAATTAATTTATCCAAGATCAAAAGTGAGGAAATAGCAAAAGTGTGGTTTGAGCAGGCACTCTAGTCCTGTAACCACTACCAACACAGTCCCTTTGGCTTCACCAACTTTTAATCTGCTCTGCTCCTTGACAGGGGAACCTCTGGCGCTAGTCTAACCTCACAGTTAACCCTTCTTATCCTCTTCTGAGAAGCACTACACAGCCTCTCAGACTCAACACATCCAGAGTGAGCTTGCCTTCCCATATGTCCCATAAGTGCTCTTGAGGTAGGACTGTTTTTCTTTTTTAGCCATTCATACTGAGACCCTCAGAATCACCCTGACAACTGCTTCTTTCCATCCTCTTGATGTGACAAAACAGTCACCTATTCACCACTATCTCCCTCTTGACCCTGCTGTCTACTCTTTATTCCCACTGCTGCCATCTTTGTGGTGTTTTGTCTAATACATAAGACAAGGTTAAGGATCCATTGCTTGATGAAAAAGTGACCAGGAGGGCTGGGATACATCTCAGTGGTAGAGTACCTACCCAGTGTGTTTGAGGCCCTAAACTCAATCTCCAGTATCACAAGAAAGAAGAAAAAGGAGAAGAAAGAAGAAAGAGGAAGATGAAAGAGAAGAGGAAGAAGAGGAAGAAAAAGGAGGTAGAAGAGGAGGAAGAAGAGGAAGAGGAGGAGAAAGAAGAAGAGGAGAAAGAAGAAGAGGAGAAGGGAGAAGAGAAGAGGAGGAAGAAGGAGGAGGAAGAGGAAGAGAAGGAGAAGGAGGAGGAGGAGGAGGAGAAGAAGAAGAAGTATTATTATTATTATTATTATTATTATTATTATTATTATTAGTAGTAGTAGTAGTAGTAGTAGTAGTAGTAGTAGTAGTGATTAGAGGTTTATAGAAAGGTAATTTCATACTCTACTAGGTGTAGTGACTGTTTACTAACTCACGGAGTCACTGTTCTCTGGTAGGCCTGTATAAGCTCTATACTGGAAAAATGGTCATAAGCACAGCTCATACAGCTGAGCAGCGGTGGCACACACCTTTAATCCCTTCACTCGGGAGGCAGAGGCAGGTGAATCTGAGTTGGAGGCCAGCAGAGTGAGTTCTAATATTAAAAGCAAGCTTATACAGAGCAGTCTCCAAAGTACTCAGACATTAGTAAAAATAGCTGAAAAGAAACAAGTTTGACATGTTTGACAGGAAAAATACCATAAAATAGTTTTTCTAGGAAATGTTTCCAACTATAAGAAACCCACTGGATTGGCAAATCGGATGACATATCAAATTCTAGACACCTGTACTTGAACACTACTTCTAATCTTTTGCTATTATGCATGTAAAGCACTTTCTTTCTTCCTCCTCCTCCTCCTCCTCCTTCTTCTTCTTCGAGACAGGGTTTCTCTGTGTAGCCCTGGCTGTCCTGGAACTCACTCTGTAGACCAGGATGGCCTCGGTGGTCAGACAGCTTAGATTCAATGTCAAGTTCCAGGCTGAGAGTGAAAGAGACCCTGCCTTAAAAAATAAAGTGGGGAAAAACAAGTGGGCGACACTGAGATGGCTTAGTGGATGAAGGTGCTTCTGGACAAGTCTCATGACAGTTTAGCTCTAGAACCCACATGGTGTAGGGGGAGAACCAGCCCCTGAAAAATGTCATCTGTTGTCCACACGAGTGTTGAGATACAAATAAGGAAAAATAAACACCAGTTATTCCCCCTTCATTTTAGGAAGCTAATTTGAAGGAAATGTTCTTTGTCTGCAGTAAAGAAAAGTAACTGCAGTCTCAAGGACAGCTGCTGAGGTTCCAGATAGATAATTAAGGTGTAAACGTGCACTACACATACTGATTACCTCACAGGCTCATTTCTTTTATAAAGTCTTTTAAAAAATAGTTATTTGGTACTTAGTATTATGCCACTATTTTCAAACTTTGCTACAGGTCTAAGTTATGGTACGTTGTAGTGAAGTCAAATGCTTGCAAGTTTGCCTGCTGAGATTTCCCCTATACGTCTAGCAGTAAACTCCAGAAGTGAATCTGAGATGTATTTTAAAAGAGAACACTGTAGCTAGAGAGATGCTCCAGAGGTTGTGAACACTGACTGCTCTTCAGAGGACCCAGATTTGATATCCAGCACCCAGGAAGTGACTTACAACTATCTGTAACTCCAGCTCCTGGGGATCTAAATACCCTCTCTTCTGGTCTCCTTGTGCACAAGGCACATACATAATATAAATATGCAAACATTCAAAGACATAAAATAAATAGATAAAAAACAAAAGGATAAAACCTGTCTGTGTTGAGAAGGGTTAACATCTCACTTATGAGGTTAGCCCTCGGTGGCTTTGTTCATTTGCTGGAAGCTGTGAACCTGAGAATGGTAATACACTGACGCCTGAGAACTTCTCAAGGACACCACTGACCAACAGATGATTCTCAAATACAGTTAGTGTCAGAAATGAGTCAACAAACAAATCCTAACTGAAAATAGTGAAAGCATTGTTTTTGGAAGGAGAGCCTGAAGAGGCGGGGTAAGAGCAAACTTTGATGCTCGGGTTAACTGGAAGTTATCTACTGATGGCAAGCAACAGCAGCTGAGCTGCTCTGTGAGAAGAAAGCTTATGTGTACTTTCAAGTGCATATACCCATGCTGGATCCCACAGATGCTTTTGGTTATATAAAGAGTTTCAACAAACTCCTCGAATGGCAGAAAAGATGAAGTAACTAAAACACAGATTGGAGAAATGATGTATTCAGTGTAACTCAACAAATAAATGGAAATGTCAGCATTAGAACAAACATTTATCTGATGCAAGAGAAAGGGAAACAGGAAAAGCTAAGGAGTTATGTGTCCAGATAGTCTAAGCATTGATATTTTTTCTATGTATCAATTTCTCCAATCTTCTACTGGCTGGATACATTCATGGCACCTCTGATTAGTCTTCCTGTCTTTCTCCATGTTAATGTGTCTTTCCAAGTTGCCAGTGAAACATAAAGGAAAAGCCAGTCCCATCATGCTTCATTTCTAGCTATGTGATCTTTGTTACATGACTTCATTGTATGGGTTCAGCTTCCATACCTGCGAAATGGCATAATATTTACCAGGAGTTAGAGATTTTTGGACAAAGCTTTGAAATCTGCTTCTTTGAGTGATTTTTTCTTAGTTATAAGGTAAGGATAGCACCTATTTCATAACATAAAAATTCAATTACATGATGCCTATAAAGTAAGTGCCTGGCAGATGGGCTCTCAATAAATGGTAGACAGCATAGTTATTATTTTAAGGTTATTTGTGCATTTATATCATTCATTGATTTATTGGAAGTTTTTTTATTTTTACTAAACACTAATTAGATACATATTTCAACAGTACCTCATAATTTACAATGCACTTTATATTCTTCACCTTACCTGTGGAGCTTGGGAGGTAAGTGGAATTTAGTTCTATTTAGTGGAGAAAGAACTTGAGATTTAATGAGTTGGGTATATTCTATCTAGGGCTGCACAGCTCCTAGGTGATCCGATTCTTAATCCAGTGTTCCTTCCTCTATACAATGACCCCTCTAGTCTACTCCTCAGTCTTTCCAATGAATAAAGTAAAGGCATCCCTAACTATGAGTTTTCAGATAGACTCAGTATGTATGGCACTGATGCTAGGGACCACGAAAGGGCAAGTTTTGGTAAAGGGTATAAAGTTCTAGTTGGGATAAAGCCTTAGAGGTCAATCACAGGGTATGGTAACCACAGGGAGTAAATGTATTTAGTATTTCTAAATTTCTTAAAAAAAAAAAAAGTAGACTTGAAAAAATTTCTCATTAAGAAAATGGTAAGTACTTGAGGTGGTGAATATGTTAATTAGTTTTAATTAGTTTAACTTTTTTTATCTTGCAGGTCTTAAATTCAAAGTCTTGTGTACGCTAGGGAAGCTCTCTAGCCCTGATCTCCAGAACCAGCTGATTTAATCTTCTGACAATATAAGCATCTATAGAAACATCATCTTGAACCCATAATAATAATTGCTTAAACTATTTAAAATTTAAAAATGTATTTAAATTTATTTTCATTATATCTATTAAGTTACTAAATTTTTTAAAAATTTCCTTAAAAATTCTAACTTAGAATTTACAAATGCGTTAAATAAATTAAAAATATAAATTGCCTTTACTAGAAAAATTTCCCCTTTAATTGGAAAATACTAGATCAGAACTTCATATATAGTAAATACAGACTTTCTTATGAAGGAAATGCTATAGTTTTTTTTTTCTTTTGCTATTGTCTTTTAGTTGAACAATGCTGCCAAGCCAGATATGGTGGTATATGGCTTCAATCTCAGCACTCAGGAGACAGAGGCAGGTGGATCTCTGTTACGTTTGAGGATAGCCTGGTCTACACAGCAAGTACCACACCAGCCAGGGCTACAAATGATGAGATCCTGTTTCAAAAATAAAACTTTGACTTAGGAACTCACATGTCTGTAGGTGAAATAATCCAGAAACATTTTTCCTTACAACATAACGCTTAAAAATAGGTAAGCTTGCACACGGTCGGTGGGAATGTAGATTAGTACAATCTTCTGACACAGTGAACTCACCAATGGAGATACAGCGAATGAAAATAAAGTCAGTATGTTATAAGAGGTACCCACGTTCACTGCAGCACCATTTACAATGGCTAAAAAACTTGAAGCAGTCTATATGTTCATCAACTGAAGATATGGCACATATTCACAGTGGAATACTATTCAGCTGTAAAAAGAAGTCCTGTCATTTGCAATGATGTGGATAGAGCTGGAGAGCACTCTTTTAAGTGATGAAGCCAGGCACAGAAAGACAAGTACTGAAAAGTATGTAAAATTGGGGGCGGCGGGGGGGGGAAAGGATCCCATTAAGTGTTGAGAGTAGAATAGTGGTTGCCAGGGAAGAGTGGAGGTGGATAAATGTTGATTGACACACAAAGTAAGAGCTAGACAGAAGCACGGTCTTGGATTGGAGTGCTACTGTACAGTGGATAGCTATAGAAAACCATAATGTACTATACATTTTAAGATGTTACAAGAAAGGATTTTAAAAGGTTTTGGCACAAAGAAACCTTGTTTGCAGAGACAGATTTGTTTAACCTAAACACACAATATATACAGGCATGGAAATATTCCATAAGGCTGACAAGGAGATGTCTTGATTTCTTTTACTGAAGAAGTTGTATTTGTGTGTTTGAGTGGGTGGGTGGAGCATGTGGTGAGAAAGCCAGCAGGATAAAAGATGGTTTGAAAGTGTAAAGAATTTTGTATGGCTTGTTGCAGAATTTTAAACCTTTTCCTGAAGGCCATAGTACCTAGTACATGATAGCTATAAATGTAGCCAAATACAAAATTGAAAAATTAATAAACACTACGAGATTATTTTTCTATTTTTTAAAAATGATTTCACGCTTCTCAAAGATGAGACATTATTATATTAATAATGTCAACTTGCCACAACCTATAATCACCTAAAAGAGAGCCTCAATTGAGAAACTGTCTAGATCCACTGGCCTGTGGATATGTTTGTGAGGGATTGCCTTGATTATTAATTGATGTAGGAAGACCTAACCACTAAAATGACAGAATTGGCCTTGATATCTTTATTACCTTTTTAAAATATCAGATATTAAGATCCCAATAGCCAAGCAATGGTGGCACACGCCTTTAATCCCAGAACGTGTGAGGCAGAGGCAGGCGGAGCTTCATGAGTTCAAGGCCAGCCTAGTCTACAGAGCAAGTTCCAGGAGAGCTGAGACTGTTATACAGAGAAATTCTGTTTTGAAAAATCAAAAATAACAACAACAACCAAAACAAAATCTGTGTGTGTGTGTGTGTGTGTGTGTGTGTGTGTGTGTGTGTGTGTGAGAGAGAGAGAGAGAGAGAGAGAGAGAGAGAGATAGATAGATATTGATTCCAATGACACATTAAGAGCATTTGGATATTTTTAACAGAAGTCTCTGGGCACGGGTATCACACACCTGTAATTCTAGCAGTAGGGAGGCTGAGGTGGGGATTACTGGGTGTGTGCTGTTAGTTTGGACTATATGGTAAGTTCAAGGCAATTACTGTCTACACAGTGAAATCCTGCCTCAAAATGCCATCCATTCCTCCAATACACCCCCGTTCTGAAGAATCCACTGTCTTTTTAAACCTTTTAAATCTGTAAGCCCTTCATACACATCCTGCCTCTACTTACACATCTACTCTTATCAAATGAAAGTTCAGTGGAGCTAAGTAAACAGTCCAGTGTTAACAATGCAGTCATGTGAGAGAGAGTGGGATTCAGATTCAAGTCTAATTGTCATCAAATCTTTACCTCCATGATATTGTTTCTTCTCTATAGACATCTCTGTGCATGGCTCTGTTCCATCCACCTCCTTTGTGATGCCTCTCTTACTACTAAAGAACCTGGTTCTCTGTCACAGCAATAAGTTTGTTGGCAGTATGGGACTGCTCCTAATAGGAAGCCATGTGCTACTTTTAGAAAAATAACCTAACAGGCGGATCTCCAAGTTCAAGGCCAGCCTGGTCTACAGAGTAAGTTTCAAGTCAGCCAGGGCTATACAGAGATCCATCTTGAAAACCAAAACCAAAACCAAACAAAAAAAAAAAAAACCCCCCAAAAACAAAAAACAAACCAAAAAAAAAAAAAAAAAACCCAACAACAACAACAAAGAAAATTGACCTAAACAAGAAGCAGCCTTGTACACTGCTATTTGATTATTTAAGAAAACTGAGTCCTGAGCATTAAAAACCAGAGGTTTTATTTACAACTATGTAACTTTCTGCATGTGTCTTTTGAAGTTTTCTAATTATCACATTGGTTAAATGAATATTATCTCACAATGACCTATCCTAATCAAGAGGTTTAAACCTTTGAAATTTCTGACAAATGTTCCTAAATCAAAACATAAATTAAGTCTTTTGGACTCAAACTAATTTTGGGATATTTCAAAGAGCATTGGAACATCTCAGAGTATCTGAAGAACTAATGAGATTTTTAAAAATGTTAACTACAAGGAAAACACTGTCAATTAACAATGATATTTAATCATGATAGTTATCTTTACATAGATTTGTTATTATTGTCTTCTAAAAGTTGAATGAGGTGCCAAGAAATCTGAAATATCATCAGTTAACATTTCAGTTCTCATGCTAAAATGTTACATGCTATAGAAACAAAAATGCAGGCTCATGGTAACTTTAGAGATTACACTATTGAACTAGATAAGAAGTTCCAGAACTGTAATGAAGAAACTGAGGTGTGTAAAAGTTCTAAATACCAAGCAGAATAAAATAGCTACATAAGACTTAGTGAACTGATAAAGAGCTAAGGGTTTTTACAGCCTTAAAACAAATCTTGAAACACTGCCTTAAAAAAACACTGTTTTCTATACTTTTGTTTTTGTGCATGTATATATGACCTTTGTGGGAAGGGGCAGAGGGTAACCTTGGTTCCCGTCCTAGTTTGATTTTCTGGTACTGTGATTAAATTCCATGACCAAAAGCAACTTGGGGAGGAAAGGGCTTATTTCATCAGATAGCTTATAGTCCATAACGAAGGAAAATCAGGGGAAGAATTCAAGGCAGAAAATGAGCAGAACCCATGGAGGTATGTTGCTTAAGGCTTGTTCTCCTTGCCTGCCCAGTCTGCTTTTCTTCACAACCTAGGACCACCTTTCCTGAGCTGACTCTACCCACACTGAGCTGGGCCCTCCCCACATCAAACATTATTTAAGAAATACTTGCTTACAACAGGTCAGTCTGATCAGTTCCTTAACTGATCCTCCCTCTTCCTAGACGACTCTAGTTTATATCAAGTTGACAAACCCAGCACAGTTCCTGAGGAACTATTTACCTTGTTTTCTGAGACAGGTTCTCTCACTGGCCTAGAACTTGCACAGTAGGTGAGGCTAGCACAGGAAGCCTGGGGTTCATCTGTTCTTGCTCATTAGTGGTAGGATTACAGGCAGGTGCCACCGTGACTGGCTATTGTTGGATGGGTTCTAGGGACTGAATTCAGACCCTCCGGCTTGCAGGACAAGTACTTTGCTGAGCTACTTCCCTAGCTCTGTTTTCTACGTTGAAGGAAATATTTTTCTTCTTCTTAAGCTATCTAAAACTACAGCAAATTTGTACAAAAAATACCTTTGTGAAAGAAATGGAAGTATTTGCTTTCTCCCCTACCTGATCCCTCAAAATTCAAAAACTACTTGAGAGTACTTTTGGCGAAATATAGTTGTCTCTGTAAGTTTAGCCAGAAACTGCTCCTTTTATCACAGGATATAACTGGATATACTGGTTATGTTATCAAGCTTTGACTAGAATATCGTATTTGAGACTCTGATGGAATATATCTATAGGCACAGCCTACAAACTTTAACATGTGTTTTGGTTTGATTTGCCAGCTTTAAAAAAACTATTGGTTCAAGACTCAAGAATTTCAGCAAAGGGGGCTGGATAGATGGCTCAGCCTTTAAGAGTACTGGTTGCTCTTCCGGGGGACCTAGGTTAAATTCCCAGTACTTGCCAGGTAGTTTACAACCATCTGTAACTCAGTTCCAGGGAATCTGATGCCCTCTTTTGGCCTCCACTGGGCATCGGGCATGTACGTGGTACTCATACACATAAAATAAATAATATTTTAAAAATTTCAGGAAAGGGGTTGGAGATTTAGCTCAGTGGTAGAGCGCTTGGGTTCAGTCCTTAGCTCTGGAAAAAAAATTTTCAGGAAAGGTAATAAAAGCCTATGTGGTCAAATGCTATTTCAGTGCTTAAATATTCAGGTCAAGTTAGATGAGACTAGACTTATTTTGCAAATGAATTAGTCTTACTTTGAGCATCTTAGGTGCATGTGGGAGTAGGAGTGATGGAGGTGAGAAAACAATACATTTGAGAAGGAACTTATACTTTACTGTTACTTGTTTTGTGAGTTTTTATTATCTGCCTACATCCTGGACTGGGTGCTGAATTATTCTAGTTTCCTCCAACATCTGGCAATAACTCTTTAAGGCAAGAATTACAGTATTCTTGAAGCTCTATAAGGTGAGTTGAATATATTTCAAAGTACAAGACTCCTGCCTGTTGAGTGGGATAAAGAGAGTCTAGCAAACTGCTCATCTCTAATGAGAGGTACTCAACCTGGAAAAAATAAAGAAGTTGATAGCCCCATGTTGTGAGTCATCATAACGAGATGACTTTTCCTTGCTTAAACTATGTCTTTCACTTGCTTGACAGAATAATTCTGTAATTATAATTTCATAATCATTAGTATCTGCAGATAATTTGACAGAGTGTCAGTTCTATTATGTTAAATCAAAATCTTTACATGACTTAAGGAATCTTTTACTTTTAGTCAACATAGAGAGTAGCTTCAACAAAATCCCCAATGTAATGAATTTGGTTGTACACTGTAGGTCTCTATTTTATAGAGCCCGACACTGAACTCATTTGTTCTTATACGTCCTATGATTTAACACAGTCATGAGTTGCCAGACAGTAGAATTGTGAACAAGGAGGAATCTACCAGCTCTTGTTGCACATCACCTGGTATACACAATTAATTACAAAAATACTCGATTAAAATATGAGTATATTTTTCATCCAGCTCAATCTTTAATCTATTCAGTTTTACTTGGTTTGATTCATGGGGCCTTTTGGTAAGGTGCATATTAGAAAGTTTTGGTATTATTTTCCATATAGTCACAGCAGTCTGTATACTGCTGGCATACTGTATCCTCTCTAAATTTTAAAGGTTTGCATGTAGCCATCCACCTCACAGCAAATGGTCCATCTTGGAATGAGATGACAAAAATTCAAAGAAATGTGTGAGTACATGTTAAGAAGAGAAATGCCAAGGACCGTAAGTGAGAGTAGTGCTAATGTCCTAAAGCATTTGTCACACTCACACACGGAGGAGGGGGCTGAACGAAAGATGATAACTGTTAAACTGCTAAGCCAAAGTTAGTGGAGGCCACTGTTCTGGACTAAGCTCCTGTAGAGTACAACAAATGAAAGTGAAGTCACTCATACTACATGGCCCACAATCAAACTAATCTTTAAGGAGACAAACAGATTCTTTCCCTGCATCCCAATGTAGTAAGTCAGAATAAGGGATCTACTCTGCTTTAATCCTGACAAAAAAGTAACTTAGTTAAGCAGTTTCCTGACCCTCCCTTCCAATTATCCTGTTTTCCCATTCCCACTTTATAAAACCCACAGTTCTGTTAATGTTCAGTGGAAGTTTACATTCTGTTTTATAGAATAAAGGTTGTGCTGATTTATGAGCCACAAAAGCTAGTTACATTTAAAAGAAAATTTGTTGTAATTTTGTCTTTTATAGCAAGTGGGACATAGGTCCCTAGAGCTTGCTTGTCATTCCTCAACCTCCTTTTCTAGAGCCCTCTTCTAATAACTGTAAAAACAGAAAATAGCCTCCTACTTGTAGGTAGAATAAGAGTTGACAATAGAAGAAAAACAGAGAAGGCAGGAGAGCCAAGAGATGAGGGATAAAGCAATAAGGAAGAATAGAAAGAAAGGGAAGGAAGTGGTAAATATAAAATAGAAATTGAAAGGAGAATGGGAAGGAAGGAAAGAGAGAAAGGAAGACATAGGAAGAACCTATATGGGACAGAAAAAGAAGGCTTCGTGTTACTGACAACCTTACACCATACAGCAAGAGAAAGGAAGTCTAGGAAAGGGGCTATGACAGATGCTAAGGGGAACTTACTCATTTTTTAGGACTCATTCACAGGACAATGCCCAGAAAGAGGCAAATGGGTCAGTGCAGTCTGTGTCACTAATGGTATAGCATACCGACTCAAGCTCTGCAAGGAAATACTATTCTCTCTCCTGGTGACTCTTACTAACAAAATGCAAACAAAACCCACTCTAAAACCATTTTGACAGTCAGCTTTTCTGGGGAATGCCTGTGCCTGCTGCTACTTTGGTTATCCCACAGTGCTCAGTTCAGTGAAGTATAATAGGCAGCAGACATTCAGCAAATAGTGAGACAGCTGGGAAATCTTAATATGATGTAATGTTTTCATTGTTGGGGGAGACAGGGGCACAGAAGAGCATTTAATAGATCCTTTGGTGAGAAACCAGCCTTTGCTTTGTGGAAAAAGGCTCAAGACACAATAAGACTCCTATAGTTAAGTCTTATATTATTTGTTATTAAAGAGGCAAGGACTTAAGATGTGCTTTTTAACAGTCTTTAGTTTGGCTGTAATTTGAGATGACTTTTACAAATTAGATCCTAATCCTTGTAGACTCAGATGGCTATTACAGAGAGCTTTGTAAAAACACTAGTCATTTGACTTGAAAGAGCATTCAGAGAGGGATGAAGTGCCATTGACTGTCAGCCCATCTATGACTCTAGGGGCCTAGAGTCCTGGGCTTTCTGGGTTTAGGATTGGAATCTGGGTGGGCCTAGGGCATCTGTTGTGAATTGGAATAGCCTTTCTAGCTCACTAAGGAACAAGAGATTTAGAAGAGCCTGACGTTATCAACATTTGACAACAATTAGCAAAAGGTATCGTGGTAAGAACTGTAGCAGACAGGATGTGGCTTGTGATATGGACTGTCACTATTAGTCATTATTGAACAACATGGCAAGTTCTATTAAGGAAAGAATGCATAAGCTGCAATAGTAGATAGCTTGGGAGAAGAAGAAGGGCTTCGCAGAGAGGTTAATGTTTGAGCTTGGCATTAAAACCTGACTTCAAATAGGTGAGGGGAGGGTGAATAGTGAAGGGGCCGTTAAGAGAGTATATGAAGCATAGAGGCACAAGAGTGTCTGTGCCTTGAATAATAAACCATGAGCAATCTCCTATCCCCTGCTGATGGAAACCAGGTTGGAAATGCTAAGTTCTCAACTCCCCCAAGGGGACTTGTACTGTAGTAGGGTAGCAGAAACTACTTCAGAATCTTAAGCAAGAAAGGACATGGCCAGCAGGGCTTTGGAAATTGGCAGCTAATTTCAGGTTGACTAAGTGTCTCTAGGTCAAATATTTTCCCTAAGAATCTGGGCTAAACTTGATAAAAATTGGTCTTGTAATAAGGAGTTAGATCTGAAACAAAATTAGGTTTAAGCAAGACACTGAGAAGTTAATCATTGAATAGCCTTCTTTAATAGTGAAAAACAAGTGCGTATGATATAGCTAAGTTAGGAGTACATTTTCTGTTAAGACCAAGTGGTGGGCACTCCACTTCAGGATGGCCCACATTAACAACAGCCTGCACTTTCAGCACTCAAAGCTTGGAGAGGAAGTTCAAGCATGTAGGCAGCAGGCCATGGAACACCCTGTTTCTTTTCAACAGTAACATTTCAGTCTTGTGGGAAGAAGTGGTTACTGCTGAAAAATAAAAGCTAGTTTCTCTTAAAAAAAATACATCCTTTCAGCAGCTGGAGATGGTTTAGCAGTTAAGGGCACTGGCTGCTCTTCCAAAGAACAAGTGTTCAATTCCCAGCACTCATCTGGTGGTTCACCGATCCAATGCCCTTTTCTGGCTCCAGTGGGCACTGCATGTATGTGGTGCAGACATATACATGCAGGTAAAACATCTATACTCATACGAGGATGTGGAGAAAGAGGAACACTCCTCCACTGCTGGTGGGATTGCGAGCTGGTACAACCGCTCTGGAAAGCAGTCTGGCGGTTCCTCAGAAAACTGGGCATGACACTCCCGGAGGATCTGGCTATACCACTCCTGGGCCTATACCCAGAGGCTTCCCCTGCATGCAATAAGGACACATGCTCCACTATGTTCATAGCAGCCTTATTTATAATAGCCAGAAGCTGGAAAGAACCCAGATGTCCCTCAACGGAGGAATGGATTCAGAAGATGTGGTATATTTACACAATGGAATACTACTCTGCAATTAAAAACAATGAATTCACGAAATTCCTAGGCAAATGGTCAGAACTTGAAAATATCATCCTTAGTGAGGTAACCCAATCACAAAAGAACACACATGGTATGCAGTCACTGATAAGGGGATATTAACCCAGAATCTCGGAATACCCTAGACACAATTCGCATATCAACAGATTTCTAAGAAGATGGAAGGAGAGACCCCTGGTCCTGGAAAGACTGGATGTAGGGGAATGCCAAGACAGAGAAAAGAGAGGGGGTTGAATGGAGAAAAGAGGGAGGGAAGGGGGCTTATGGGACTTTCGGGGAGGGAGGAAACGGGAAAGGGGAAATGATTTGGAATGTAAATAAAAAAAAAAAACTTAGAAAATTAAAAAAAATGTAAAACACAACATAAGGGACCATTGAAAATGAAAAAAAAAAAGAAAAGAAAAGAAACTACTTCACTAAAGATGAAACGCTTGATAAAGTCATTCATTAATGCAACATTAAAAAATAAATAAATAAATCTCAAATCCTGCCAAAATTAACCTTAAAAATTAATTTCAGCTGGGTATAGTGGCTCATATCTTTAATTCTAGCACTTGAGAGGCGGAAGCAGGTGAATCTCTGTGAGTTCAAGGCCAGCCTGATATACAGAATGAGTTTCAAGAGAGCAAGAGCTACACAGTGAGTTCAAAACTCATTATGATGTTGAAATCTTTGACAGTAGCTTCCTCTGTGGTATAAACATAAGCAGGTATGCTTACGTCCATCATAAATGAAGGAGAAGAACTAGGAGCAGCAGTTGGAAGCAGTGAGAGAAGGGAGGACTAATGACTACCACTTAATGTCCACTCTAGTTTCCTGAGCTTATTAGACATAAGAGGCAGGATCTTCATCTTATCCAGAGGATTTATGTCTTAGTAGTTGGCTAAAAATACACCATTGGTTTCTGATTCTATCCTGAAAAACTGACTATTAATGTGAAGGATTTGGACAATAAGCCCTGGCCAAACTCCTGATTCTGATATGTTAAATAAAGTCACATCAGAATAAAAAAATAAGATTTCCTATGTATCTTAGTTGATACAAGTTGAGAATTGAGCAAGTCTCATTCCATGTAAAGCAGGGACACTTGTCAAAAGAGTAGTTCTTGCTCTTTCTTTTTTTTTTGGTCTTTCAAGACAGGGTTTCTCCATGAAGTCTTGGCTGTCCTAGAACTCTCTATAGACCAAACTGGCTTTAAACTTGGTGATCACCCTGCCTCTGTCTCCCTGGTGCTGGGATTAAAGGTATTTGCCACCACCATTTAGCAGGTCTTGCTATTTCTACAGATGGGAAAATCAATACTTCAGTCATGAGATACTTTTTTCCTAGAAAATGCTTCCTTAAATGAGGCAAATCTGCCTCCTTTACCTTCCTTTATAAAAAAGGCTTTTACATGAATTCTCTGAGAATTTCACATGATATATTTTTGATTATATTCACTCCTCCCCAACCACTCCCAGATCCCCTTCCCCTTCCTGTTCAGCTTTGTGCATCTGCCACTGCCTGCCCCCTTAAAGTCAGCAAGTCCAGTTTGTGCTGCCCATATACTCTTGGTTGTGTGGCCCACAAATTCTGCCTTCATCAGAGCACTTCACTTTTACAGTAGATGGTGATTACAGAGACCCTCAATTGGTGAAGGTGCAGAGAATGAGTCTTCTGAACACGTTCTCTTTCAACTCACTGGTCCTGGTCTGTGCACCAACTCTTATGAAAATGTCAGAATCTTTGTCATGGCAAGCTTTTAGAAGCTGAAGACAGTCTCAGTGTCTCCCAAGGTCTTTCCTTTCCCAAAGAACATTTCCTCAAAAGATTCCAGTCTCCGTATTATCTCTGGATTCTAGACAGGCTCTTCCCATTTAAGACTTCCTGTTTGAGCATGAAGCTTAAGAATTCTCTCAGGGTTAGTCCATTTTAGTGTAGGCACGACACTAAAAGGACCAGTGAGCTGGGCTAACACCTCTAAAAATGCAGCTATCTTTTCTGTTGGCAGTCATAATACATTGCTAGTATATATTTACCTTAATTCAATATAGAGGTATGAACCTCTATATATTTTCTTTTTTTTTTTTGTTTTTCAAAGATTTATTTATTATTATAAATAAGCTTATTCAGAATTCAGACACACCAGAAGAAGGTGTCAGATCTCATTACAGATGGTTGTGAGCCACCATGTGGTTGCCAGGATTTGAACTCAGGACCTTCGGGAGAGCAGTCAGTGCTCTTAACCACTGAGCCATCTCGCCAGCCCTCTATATATTTTCATAAAAATCCATAAAATATTACTTTGTCCATAGTTTCAGTATTTAAGTTGCTAATAAAGATGGTATATAGCAAAGGATTAAATAAATACACAGCCTGTCAGTTTCCTCTATGGAGATGATAGTCAACATTGTCTGTACACAACCACTTAATCATCAGTGAATCTATCTGTACATTTCTACTTTACAACAGAATAGTATAAAATTATTAACTATCTTGTTTTAATACACACTATGACTACAGATATTCATCCTCATATCAGATCACAGAGTAATCTTAGCTTAACATAATGCATTCTTAGTGAAACTGTAATTGTGTTGACTCTATTCCAATAATTAAGCTGTTAAGCACAATTCTTAGCATACCCAGAGGTATATAAAGACGAGACCTTAGAAAAGCCTGTTAGGCTAGTTATACATCTAGAAAGTAGTGACGGAAGAAAGATCTAAGATCTAATTTTTAACATAGGCTTCTGGACACATCTGTCAGCCTGGGAAATCCAACCTCCAAAAGTCAAGGAGGGAAACCAAGAAGGACTTGTGGGAATTTTACAGTGGCCCACGCCACTCAGCTTTTCATGGCTCCCTTGTCTTGGCCTCCATGAGTTGAAAGCATTGAGACAGGAAGGGAACTTACATCTCTCCTAGGAAAGGTGCTCAGTAACTTGAACTCATCCCATGGAAATCCCTTGGAAGCCACGAAATCAAAGACAATCTGGAGCTTATTGCTGGCCAGGAAACGCCGTTCCAGGAACTCGCCACTGGGGGTTCGAATCCGAAGCTTGCTAACAGGCTCAGCATTTTCTTCCTTTGGCTCTGGAGGCAGGGCTTGTTCTAAGGAGAGTCTGATGGCCTAGGAAGATAAAATTAGGTGTTAAAAGTGGCATAGATGGACTTATAAAGAATGGGTGAGGAAGAAAGTAGAAAAAATATTTTAAAAAATTGAAAAATAATGAAGACACATGAGTGCTTATATCTTTTAATTAGAAACATTTCAACTTAAAAAAATATATATTTATTTTGTGTGTTTGTATGTATATGTATGGGTACCTGAGTACTATGGTATGCATGTGGATGCCAGAGGACAACTTGCAGGAACTGATTCTCTCCACCATATGTGTTCTGGAGATTGAACTCAGGTCATGAAGCTTGATGGCAAAGCACCTTAACTTGCTGAGCCGTCCTACCTGCCCCCATTTAAACTGTTTTCACATGTACAATTTAGTGGTATTAAGTACATTCACAATCTTGTGTAGCTGTTACTATTTCTAAGGCCTTGCCCTCACCCTAAATAATCTCTATTAATTTTATGCCTGTCTTTAGAAAAGTCTGTATTTTAATTGTTTTATATGTAAACTGGTATTATATTAAACTTCATATTTTTGTTTACCCATGAATTTGGAATTGCTTAAATTTTTTTTAATAAAGTAGCATACATAAGAAAACATGCCTAAATATTATATATTTGATAAATTTTCAGAACATCAACATACCTATAAAACTGGCACCTGATCAAGTGTCCCAGATCATGCCCTTTACCTATGGGCTCCCTGTCTTCAAAATCCATCACTATTTTGACTTCAAAGAGCCAGTTTTAAAAACCGTTAATCTGAGCCAGTGAGATGGCTCAGTAGGTAAAGACATTTGATGACACCAAGCTTTGTGATCTGAGTTCGATCCCTGGAACCTACATGGCAGAAGAAGAACATTGACTTCTATTAAGTTGACTTCTGACTTCCAAATGTGCCACCTAAACAAACACCTACATTAAAAAAGCTTTAACATCATTAGGAATATAGGCTTTCTGTTATGACAGAGAGAAGGGAATACTGGCTATTAGGCAAGTAACAGTCTTTCTAATCACTCATGGAAGAGAAAAGGTGTAGCTTAGTGGTTCAACACCTGCCTAGCATACACAAAGTCCTGAGTTTGATTCCCAAACTCACAACATCTTCCTTGCAAAGTCCTTATATAAAACACAGCAGTATCTGAAAACTACTTAGAGCTGCTACCTGGTCACCACTTAGTTGGTGGCAAGCACCTCATGTTGAACGTAACACTGTGAACAACTGAGGATAGTTGCTACCATTGTTCCTATAACACTCCCTTTACATACTTCAAATTAGACCTGAGTCAGTGTCTCCTGGTTTTCTCCTGTTTTCTCTTTAATGCACCTGTCTGCTTGCTTTCTATTTTGAAATTTCCTCGTGCAGTCACAGATGCTACATTACTGTCTGAATGCAACTGATTATACTAGAGGAGAATAAACAACAGTAGCCCATTAGTCTATTCATTTTGCAGACAATATCTGCTCCCCAAAGTACGCAGTCTCCATGGCTTTTCTGCAGAATGAAAGCAATCCTCATATTCCAGACTAGTTGACCACTGGGGGAACCAATGAAGAGATACTAAGGAAACCAAGAAGAGATTACTGCATTGGGTTTGAATAACTAAGTTTCACTGGCAAAAGGAACAAAAATACTGCAGTAGTCCAGCCTCAAATAGACTAAATGTAAAGGATTTGTGTAAGCAAACATGTTTTATAACAATGATACAAAGGACACCTAAACTCAAACAGCCATTGTAAACAGCACTGTTAAATTTCATTTGGTTTGTTCAATAAGTATAGTTTTTTATTTGCATTATTTTAGATTTGTGACAAAATAAAGCTGGTCTTCTGAGCAAAAAATATCTTACTTAAAGCATTCCATCTGAACAATGAGAAATAGGCACTTTTTATAAAGTGAAATTAGGCACTGAAAATAGATACTTATAGATACTTATAGGCTGTTTCTATACAATTTCTTTTCTTTTTTTAAATTATTTTTCTTTTTAAGAAACAGAAAATAGCTAGGTGATGGTGGTGCACACCTTTAATCCCAGCACTTGGGAGGCAGAGGCAGGCAGATCTCTGAATTTGAGGTCAGCCTGGTTTACAGAGTGAGTTCCAGGACAGTCAGAGATTCACCCCATCTCAACAAACAAACAGGAAGCAGAAAAATATATTCTCTTACCAAAAACTGGCTTAATACATTTGCACACACACATGTAAAAAAACTACATGTACATTATACTCTAGGCTTCTATCAGTAAGTATGGAGCAAATAACAATTTACAATGTTAAACAGTCTAAAGCTAATATCAATTCCATGAATTCTTCCTGATCATTTTCCTGCATTAAGCACTGTTTTAGATGATAAGAAAAGAACAAAGAAGAAAAAAGCACAAAAAAATTTCTGCTTAAGTGGACATTAATATTCTACTTGGGTAAAAAAAAAGGTCATGGCAATAAAATGCATGAAGGAAAATGTATCCACATTGATTACATATAATGTATGAAGAGTGGGAACACTGGAAGAAGGGAAGAAGAGCGCAATCTCCAACACTGTAAGCCACAGTAAGAAAAGTTCGACCACAGAGTATTACAGGCAGGAGTCATAGCGAGCATCCAGGCCCTGGGACTGGTGTACTGAAGACTAGCACAGTTGCCAATGTGACTACAACAGGATGAGTGAGAGGGGACAGAAGTTAGAGAGGAAATAAAGGGTGCATTTACAATGCATTCAGCTTGAAAAGGTCACTTAATGTATTTTCTCCTACTTTGAGATTATGATATAATTTACAGATAACAAGCCTGTCATATATGTATGTATATATATGTATGATACTAGGTACCTAACCCAGGTGAGGCAAACACCCTATCACTGATCTATATCCTCAATGTACAGAAATCTTAATTTTGATGAAGTCTTCTTAGAGTTTTTATAAAGATCAAAAAAAATTTTATGCTTTTCTCTGTTCAGGTATGTGCATGTGAGTGTAGTTGCTCACAGAAGTCAGAAGAGGGCATCAGACCCTCTGCAAGCAGGATTTAACAGGCAGTTGAGAACTGCCTACCATGGGTCCTGGGAACTGAAACCTAGCCCTCTAGAAAAGCATATGTGCTCATAGCCACCAGGGCATCTCTCTAGCCCTGTGCCTTATTTTATGGATGGTAACTTAGGTGTCACTATTAAGGAATCTTTGCTTACCCTAAGGTCATGAAGATTTGTCTCCTATGTTTTCCCTAGAACTTTAATGAATATATGAAGCCTTAAACTCTGAGAGTATCCTCCAATCTTGTTCCTTTTTCATTATTTTTTCAACCTTTCCATTTCTAGTCTTCTTCATATACATTTTAGGAAGTTTGTCAGTTTTGAGGTGAAATTCTACAGAGATTTAACTGAGATCAATGTAAGATGTTAGTTTATATTTTTAGGTTGAAGTTAATTTTGGAAGCATGATGCAATAATTGCAAAAGGATTCATTAAGACTATGTGGAAGATTAAAAATAGAAACATGGGCTCAAGTTAGGTGGCCTTTGGATAAGTTTGTAGTAGCAGTTAGTAGAGAAACATTAGAGTTTTGCAACTATTTTTAAAGTAGGTCAAAACACATAATCATTAAATATGGATGTGAAAGAAAAAAGTCATGCATGATACTAAGGTTTGCACTCATACTACTAGAAATATTTTCCACTTATTAAGGCAGGAAAGGTACAGAAAGCAGGTTTGGAGGGAAGGGTGAAATCAGTTTTAAGATTTTAGACAGATGAAGTTTGTGATACATATTAGCAATGTAAGTGAAGATGACAGGCTAGCAACAAAAACCAAGAGAACTTGTCAAGGCTTCTAATAATGTCATTTCTGCTTCTTTCCTTTCTTCCTCCCCTACTCTCATTTTATTTATTTTATTTTATTTTATTTTTTGAGACAGGGTTTCTCTGTGTAGCCCTCGTTGTCCTGGAATTCACTATGTAGACCAGGCTGGCCTTGAACTCATAGAGATCCACCTGCCTCTGCCTCCCAAGAGCTGGGATTAAAGGTGAGTGCCACCATTACCTGACATAATTTCTGGTTTTTTGCCATCAACATTACTTAATTTTTTTCCTACTCCAGGAGGCATCAGAGCTTAAAAGGAAACAATTTTGGGTAGACATGAAAAGGTATAACTTTGGGGGAAAAAACCCAGTAAAAGTGAGTAACTTTGTGTTAATTCTTTCCTATCAATAACTCTAAAATGTAGCTCTTTCAAGCATAGCCTCATTCTCTAAGTTTGTCCATGTACTGTTCTTTAGTAAACTCTGTGCCTTTCTCTATGTATTCACATGTAAAGCCTTTCCCCTGGTTAATCCAATCAAACTACCATTTCACTTCATGTAATGCTGGGTACCCAGCCACCCTGCCCTCTGTTAAGTCTTTCTACCTTTAGAAGTCATCTCCTTTCTCCACACATTTTCAGCACTCTACTGCTTTAATGATTTTTATAATGTACATTATTACCTTTACCTGTTTATTTTATATTTAACTATCTCTTGCAGAAGATAATGAGCTCCTTGAGGGCTGAACTATGTCTTACATTTAAAACATAGTAAATTATATAACAACGTAAGTTATGTAAGAAACTAATTTAATGACTGACCTAAAATAAGACTGATAAACTAGTGTGCTGAAATATGTTAGCAGGCATTCCATGAAAACAACAGAAAATCAAGGTGACTAGAATAAGCAAGCAAGCAAACAAACAAAAAGAACTAGTTTTTAGGATAGGACTTACAAAAAACAATTTGGTAAGGAACATGTGAGAAAACACTATTGCCAAAACATTTATTTTGTGGGAAAATGTCAACAGAAAGGTGCAAGAAATGACTAACTGCAATGTTAACCTGCACCCACTCCCTGGATTCCTATCTTTTCACATGTTAACAGCTGGAATGGATATACAGGTAGAACTGTTTCCAATCTGAAATGCTTGGGGCCAAAGTGCTTTAGATTTCAGAGGTTTCTGGGGATATTTACATATATTACAAATACTTGAAAAATAAAATTCTAGCTGAGGATAAATTATGTAAATTATTTGAAGAAAGTATAGATACTATCATGCTATCAATACGCATGCAGTGAATTTTTGTATACTTAAAAATCTTTTAAAATTATGTTTATTTTATGAGTGCTATGTTTCCATTTACGTTTGTGCGCTACATGTGTATGTGCCCCGTGTCTAAAGAAGACAGAAGTGGGTGCTGGATTTCCTAGATCCTCTGTTAGAGTACGTAGCCAGTGCTCTTAGCCACTGAGTCAGTTCTCCAGGCCAAATTGTATAGTTTTGACATTTGAGCAAGCTAGTATGGTTAAAGATATCCTATTAAGAAAGAGAGAGGACATACTGACTCACACCTGTAACCTTAGTGGGAATCTCTCGAGTTTTAAAATTGTATTTCTTTAAAAAAATTAAAACTATATTTACTTATATTAATTGATCAATTGTGTGTGTGTGTGTGTGTGTGTGTGTGTGTGTGTGTGTGTGTGTATGGAACATGTGGATGTCAGAGGACAACTTGAAATTCAAGTAGTCAGGCTTGGTGGCATGTATCTTTACTTGATAAGTGATCTATCTTAGCCCTCTAAACACTATTGCTTGAGATAGCTTAAAAGAATACTGGATAATTCTTGTGGATATAAAGTCTAGACAATTCCTACATATGACTACACTAGACACATACAATGGTACATAGTCTTAGACTGGAATGGAGCATGGGGAAGGGCATAATATAGTCATGAAGATCCAGGTGAGAAGCTCAACTGTTTCTATTTCTACACATGACTTACTGAGCTTCATTTTTCTTACCTGTGAAGACAACTCTTTAACTTGTGACTTGTTCTCATGATTACTTAAAAAGCATATTCAAAGCAGTCACGGAGTTAAGACAAATGCAGTTCAATGAGCTGCTTCCTGTCTAGAGAACCAGGGCTTGTATGTGTGGCATAAACTCATTTAAGTGTCAGATCATGGACAACATGTCATTCAAGATCTGGCTCAAATGTTACTTCTTCATACATTGTCTGACTATCAAAGCTATGAAAGATTTTTTTCTCTGTGCCTTACTCAGAAAATATTTTGTTTTTATTTACACTATACTACTTAGTACATTTTTACCCTGCTGATTTGCTCTTCTTTATAGACATGTTATATATTCTTGCTAAGATTTAATTTGTTGTTGTAGGCAGAAAACATTTTATTATCATTTGTTTCCCTTGGCATGTTTGGTACAATTCTTGTTGTTACTGTAATTTTTAATGTGGGGCAGAGGAGATATGTCAAAGAAAGAATAAATAAATAAAGAGTAAACAGATCATCCTCTGGCCACTAACAGTATACACACACACACACAGAAAGAGAGAGAGAGAGAGAGACAGACAGACAGACAGATAGACAGACAGAGACAGACACACAGGTGAAATAAGGGAAAAACTGAAAGGATGGCATCGTTTACCAAGAATGACAACTAATCCATTTTCTCAGTTAGACCTCAAAGCTTTTTTTTATAACTTCTCAGATAGCTTCTATTTTTTTAATAAGTGAACCAAGTTATTGACCTCATGCCTAGAAAAGCATTCTAAATGCTTATCTGCAAGAATCCTCTGATGCTCTTTCCCTTATTCCTACTACCCTTAGGCATGCATCTATCTCAACGTTTACTATTCTAGCACATAATTCTGTATTAAAGACTGAAGCATGGCAGGGCAGATTCCATATTTGCATGACTATCTACTAAGATTGTGAGGTGCATACTATAAAAAACACAGTGAGTGAGAACATTTTCCCTATATTTATATAGACATAAACTCAAAAGGAAAATATCAGCTAAACAAACTAGGGGCTCAATGCAAGATACTGTAGAAGCAACACTGTATTTTTGATGCGTAAAGTATAGAAATATAGATAGTATATTCTCAGGGTAAGAAAATAAGAATGGGGCTGGAGAGATGGCTCAGTGGGTAAGAGCACCTGACTGCTCTTCCAAAGGTCCTGAGTTCAAATCCCAGCACCCACACGGTGGCTCACAACCATCTGTAAAGTGATCTGACGCCCTCTTCTGGTGCGTCTGAAGACAGCTACAGTGCCCTTACATAAAATAAATAAATCTTTAAAAAAAAAAAGGAAAAGAAAAGAAAAGAAGAATGATGAGAAGTACCTATTTAAGGCAACATAGAGGTGATAAAAACAAAAATAAAAGAAAACTAGGAATCTAATACTTTATCAAGTTTTTATAAGAGTTCTACACATTAGATCAGGGATTAATCTTCTGAAGACAGGTTTTGTCTCTAATACCAATATGAGTCCAGAAAAGGTACAATTGTGTTGTAAAAATATTAATAGCCTCACCATCAAGTACAATAGCATTCCTTTCTTAAATTATTCCCTACCTCGCGTTCCTCCTCTTGCTCTTTGCGAATCTGCTCCAAACGAAACTGTTCTGCCATCTCTCTCTCATGAGCTTCTCTCTGTTAATACAATGAACAGAGTAAATATTTAATAAACATTTATATAAAAAAATAATAAAACAAAGGCATTAAGCTCATACAGGATTACGGTAAATGTTTAACAGAGTACTGAATTCTGCTATGAGGAACTTCATTATTTTTATTGTATTATATGATACAACTGTGTTGCTTCTGCTGGGATGCAGTAGAAGAAAAAGAAAGAAGTTATATCTACATGGCTTATTCAACATAATCTACATGGTCAGTGTGGTAATAGCAATGTTTTTTTCTGGAATAAGAATGGAAATAAAACCAACACCACAAAACATGAACTAAGCATGGTGACACTAGATCCTAGCCCTCTGGAGATGGCAATAGGAGGATAAGAAGTACATTCATTCTTGGCTCTATAGCAAATTAAAGGCCAATCCAGAAAACAGACTGTCTCTATAACCAAATCAAACCAAATCAACAACAACCTCCCACTCCACACAAAACCATCAGCATATTTCTTTTGCTCTTCACTTTTGATTCATTCTGTGTTCTCCCTCACCCCAACATAAATAACAGTTTGTCCCCATGCCTTGACACTTTCTGGAGGCTAGCTTGTTGTACTGCCCATTCCTCTGTGTAGTTCACTCAGATCACCTGCAGGAAACATTCCCAGCACATTACCATTTGCTGGCTCTTCAAAAAAAGCTAGAAAGATATTTCTTTCCACTGAAACTTAGTTCATGAACATCCAAAATTCAGTGGTTCTCTGATGCCTTGTAGGACACTTGCCAGAGGAGACAGAAGTCTGTGGTCTTGACTTAAATTATAAGCGTTCTTTTTGAGGGCATAAATAAGTCATCAGTTCTCAACTTAACAGCACATTAAGTCATTCAAGAACTTAAACATTTGGGCAGGTAAGTGACTTAGTAGGGAAGGGTGCCTGCTGCCACATCTGACAACCTGAAGAAGATTCTGGGACCTACATGGTAAAGGAGACAAGTGACTCTTTTAAGGTGTGCTCTGACCTCTACACTCTGGCGTACACATAGAAATAAATACATGCAAAAAGCCTGGTTGGTTCTGCCATTCAGTAATTATAACATAAATAAAAGAGATACTAGGCTCATTTTGTTACCATTTTTATGATTCTGGCACAACTTATTTTGTCAAAATGAACGATGATTTGAGAATTATGGATAGAACTACTTTCTGTTAGCTGACTAGCTTTTTCTAATGAAAATTTAACATTTTTTTTAGGGCTCTAAGTGATTAAAGAGAGAGATAGAGATGGGAGGGCATTCGGACAACCAAAGACCATTTAGAATTCAGTTCTACGTTCCAGAAGAAACTTGACCAAACCTACCTTTGCCCTGTCAGCTTCAAGGGAAAGGCGATAGGCCTCATCTTGCTCTCTCTTCACATTTTCTCTGGCTTCACGTTCATCCTTAAGTAAAAGATTCAGGTAAAGTTTCATCATTTTTTTTTTAAAGAAAAAGAAAACTGTTTTATTTTCTATTTAAATAAATGAATGTATTACAATAAATAAGGAGCTTTTTAAAGTATAAAGAATAAATGAATAAGCAAGATGAACAACCTAGCTCCACTTTTTATAAACTGACCATGTGACTCTTTGTAAGCTTTATAACACCTCTGGAAAAGTTCCATTTGCTTTACAGAAAACTCAAATACTGTACGCTACTGTGAGAATGAAATGTAGTAGCATATGGATTGTAGTAAAGCATTACTACACTTAATTTATTTGCATATTTACAAGTTCGTCTCCTCCTGTTTCCTGTTTTGGAGATTATTAGCACTGGTACTAAAGAGTGGGGAGAAATTAAAAAAAAAAGGCTGAAAGCAAAATACCCTTGTTAACCTCATTTCACACAATATCACTAAAATTTCAGTTGTTAAACAACCTCTCCTCTTTTGGTTGCTAAGTACTTACTCCATACTCAAACTATACAGCCAACAGAAGTCATCTGGGTCAAAATCTTTTACAGTATTTGTGTGTGTGTGTGTGTGTGTGTGATAGAATTAAATGAAGTCACATAATCTCACAATGAAATAAATCATGTTCTCTCTCATATGCAGAATCTAGCAAAAAATGTATGGACACGTGGTACACTAAAGCATGAAGAAAAGAGAACCAGAAAGGCTAACTTAAGAGGCTGGCTAGCCAATGGGCTCTAAGGGCCTATGTCCACCTTCTAGCCCTGGAGGTGCAAACTGTTGTGTTGCGCACGCTAGGGATCCGAACTCAGGTCCTCCTGTTGCGAAGCACTTGCCTTACAGAGTCATAGCCATGGCCTCTTTTGAATACTTTAAACTTCTAAAGTGAGTATACCATCTGCCCCCACTGAACTCTTGATTTTATATGAAATTAAAAATTATCAGAATTTTTCATTTATAAAATCCATTAGAATATCCAATATACACATACCATGCCTGGCTATATATTTAAATTTAATAAATAACTGCACACATAGGAGTACAAATTTCTCTTTCAGTCACTGTTGAATTAAACTGAAAAATATACAGTCATAAATATTTGCCCACTTCTGACTTGTAATTGGAAATTTCCTTTCTTTCTTTTGCCAATTAGCTATGTGCTTTCTCAAGACAGGGTGTATGCACAACATTCTCTCAGGTGCTCTCTCTGACACCTCCATAATGCCCTCTAACTCCAATATTTAGGTAATTATAAAGCAAAAACAGATATAATAATACTAGGAAACAAAAATTATACATAAAAATGGGCCTTATAACATACTAGAGACATATTTAGCAGGATATTTTAACTATGCAGACATATTTCCCTCTATATTTTTATCAACTGAAACTGGTATTTTTCACTCCGCTCTTTCTATGAGGTTTTATGGTCACTTGATAGAATCAACAAGGCACATTGTTTTATTTACATGTTCTTTCTATTAATTTATTATTTTGTAAATACCTTTCCTTAAATTATACAAGTTTATGCATAATGTCTACTTAGATATTTCATCTAAACTCTGTACTCTAGTTTCTTTATCATAACTGAGGAGGAGCAATGGGTGGGCTAGCATACTTGGGGACAATTCCTGGTGCTGCCAAAGGCAATCTACATGAATGGGTAAATGTTTTCCTTTTTAGACGTCAATTAAAGCATTGAACTCTTATGGATCCTGTGTGCCCATGGACAAATATTTTCAAAATTATCTATTTCTAGAATGCAATCAACAAGTTATAAGAATAGTCTTGCCCTTTTCTACATCTGTACTATGTAAATATTTAAGATGTTTAAAATTTTAATTTGATCTTAATTTTCCTTACTTCACCTCTTTGAAATTAGTTTAAGTTTCAGGAAATCCTGGGCTTTCCCTTTAAAGCATTTATTAAACTGCAATTAGTATCATTTATTTATTCAATATATAGGATCCTTCCTATGACACAGAGTAATAAGCATCACTAAGAGGAGAGTTTGTCTATATTGTATATTGCTATATTTTACATTCTCCTGATAGTTTCTGAGAGGTGTTTAGGCTAAAGATATATATGTAACTCTGTGTGTGTGTGTGTGTGTGTGTGTGTGTGTGTGTAGAGAGGTGCACTTACTTATCTGTGTCAAGTATCTTCTGCTACTGTACTAAACCTTAGTTGTTGTTTTTAGCTCTTCTCTTATACAGTACATACCTACAGCACTTTCCTTTCCCTCCACCCCTCCCAGCCACTTCTCACATCACCTCTCCTGTCACTAGATCCATTGTTCCTCTGCTTCTCCTCAGAAAAGAGCAAGCATCCCAGGGATATCAACTAGACACAGCATAGCAAGATACAGTAAGACTAGGCACAAACCCTTATATCAAGGCTAGAAGAGGAAACCCAGTAGAAAGAAAAGGGTTCCAAGAGCAGACAGAGAGTCAGAGATAACTCTACTCCCACTGTTAAAGGTACCCAAAGACACCAATCTAAACAGTTATTATATATACAGAGGACCTAGCACAGAGTCATGCAGGCTACATGACCACCACTTCAGTGTCTGTGAGCCCCTATGAGCCCTGCTTAGCTGATTCCATGGGCTGTGTTCTGGTGTCCTTGATTAGTTTTTGAAAGTATCTCAAATCCTGGGTTCACTGATTTGACTAGGTTCCTTGTGTCAGAAGTTCCTGGGATCTGCCTGTTTTTTACTCTCACTCTTTCTCACTGCCAGAATCCAATTTGAAATCCTCATACACAGTAAATACCTATGGAGTTTTTGCTCCAGAGCACCCCCTCCCCATTCCTTTCTTTCTTTGACATGTTCTCACTATGTAGTCCTGGCTGGCCTGGATCACAATATAGATCAGGCTAGCTAGCCTCGAATTCACAGAGCTATGCCTGCTTTTGTGTCTCAAACACTGATATTAAGAGCTTGTGCCATTATGCTTGATTTTTTTTATTTTCATACTGGCTTCATGTAGCCCAGGCTGGCCTTGTCTTATTGTCTGTGCCTTTTTGAGTGCTAAGATTACAGGCATGTGCCACCAGGCCTAGTTTCTATTTTCATTTATTTATTTTGATGTAGGGGATTAAACCTAGGGCTTTGTACATGCTAAGCACAGGATCTATCACTGAGCTACACCCTCAGCTCCAAGTGTACACTGGAAAGATAATCATCTTTTTAGGATAAAGCATCAATTGTTAGCAGTGAAAAGAGGAAAAAAGATATATAGCTCATCTACAAAGCAGACAGTCTAGTCAACGTAGTCAACTGGTCAGGCTGGACTGACCTGTTGGGATACTATGTACATTCAACAAAGGGACAGAGTTCTTCAGCTGGAAACCATTTAAGCACAACTAGAATTCATAAAACAACCATTCTAAGTAAACAGTTCTGTTCTAGAACAGATCATTGCAAATATAAAAGGACATTAAATACAGGATCTGTGCCCCAGAATGTGCCATCTGTTATAGAGGACTTCCTAAACCAACTAGTCACTGTCATGCTTGCCCTTCTTTTCTCCTTTGCCACAAATATTCACTAAGTATCAATTTTATATTTGTCATAACATAATTAGCACTGGGGATATTAAGAAGGCCAATAATCCACTTGTGACATCATTAACATTTTGTGAAAGAATGTACTGATCTACTGTTAAGTGTTCAGGGCTAGGTTACTCTCTTCTTGTTCCTTAAATGTTGTGTTCTGTTCCATCAGCTCGATTGCTCAAAATTATACCTGTCTTTCACATACTTTTATAGATATAAGAGGACCAATATGGCCAAAGGAACGACTTTAGAGATGGAGAATGAGGATGAGTAAGTGCATGGTCCTATCTAATACAGCTAGTGGCAGAGTGTAGTAGGGAACTCAGGGCTCCTGAATGCTTTTCCCATCTTTTCCATGCTTATACTCCCTCCTGACCATCATGGCAGGACTTCTTGAACACATGTGGTTCAGAACAAAATTTCACAAATTTATTATTGTCTTTTTGTATGTTTACAGTTATTTGTACATAGGTATTATTTGTTTTTATCTTTTCTATAGATTTTCTATGAACCTTTTCACCTGTCCTATTCAAAATAACCTCTAACATGGAGAATTAGAGGTAATACTGTTGAGGCACCCCTCATATACACATACTAAACTATATTATTTAGACTTTAGAAAATCCCAAAGATTGGGGCTAAGCAATCTACAAATCTACCTTCATAACCTGAAGTGTGACTCTTGACACTACTCCTGTGGCCATCAAATATGTCCTTGTAGAATGAACTCTAGGCCAGCCTTGGTTACAGAGTGAGACCTTGTCTTAAAAATTTGAAAAAAGGAAAGAAGAAATGAAGGAAGGAAGGAAGGGCTCATAAAAATTAAGAATACTTCTATGTACCAAAAGATTCCATGGAGAAAAGACAATCTACAAAATGTAATTAATACTTACAAATAATGTATTTGATAAGAAAAAGGGCAATGAACTCAAGTAGATATCTTTAAGTCCATAAATGTCTAATAAGAATATAATTATAGGCCGGGCAGTGGTGGTACACGTCTTTAATCCCAGCACTTGGGAGGCAGAGGTAGGCGGATCTCTGAGTTTGAGGCCAGCCTGGTCTACAGAGTGAGTTCCAGGACAGCCAAGACTATACAGAGAAACCCTGTCTCAAAAAAACGAGGGGGGGAAAAAAAAAAGAAAGAAAGTAGAAAGAATGTAATGTAATTATAGTAGTATTCACAATAGTCAGAAGGTGGAAAAAGTGTCCACAAACAGAAAGGTGAACACACAAATGTGGCATACAAATACATACATATACACACTTATACACAAATGGAGTATTAATTCAATTATAAAAAGAAATGATACTACAATATAAACAGACCTTAAGGACACTATATTAATGAAAGATAAATATGACAGGATACATAATATTTTTCTGCTTACATAAGATAAGCAAGAAATCTCACACAGAGAGAATATAGGGCAGAGATTTCTGTGGGGGAGCAGAGCTATTATTAGATTGGGTAGAAATGCTAATTCAGTAGTGAATCAAGTGATTTGAATAGACATCCTGCCCTCTTCCTGATGTTAACAGGAAACAGCTGTACTAATGGTTTTCATTTGCAGAAAAGAAAAGTTTCTTTAATGAGGACTGAGGTATAAGGGTAAGTATTTAGAATGCCATAAAGAATTCTGTTGGCTTAGTAAAGTAGTTTAGTGGGTTTTCCTTTAAAATCCATTACTCACTAGCCAAGAGAAACTGGGTAAGCTTCCAGTACCAGGCATGATTTCCCTATTGCTGAGTAGGGCTTAAGTTTAATTAGAGAGGAGTTTGTTACTGTCAAAGGATGTGTGCCACTATTGAACTATTTGGGATATTGGGTCGTGCTAGTCATGGTTATGGCTCATAGGTGTCATAGCTGGCAGCAACATTGATTGCCATCCTTGCCAGCTTGTAAAGCATCTTCTGGTACTATAAAAACTAGTCCTTCAGGAGGAGGCTTTCAGGTAAAATCAAACTTTAATTCTTACAGTTCATTGTCTGAAGTATACAGTACCTTTAGCAATAGGGTCTTACATTCAATCTCTGGGAGGTAACCAATGACAACATCAATAATCCACATTGTTTTAAGAGTCTCTTGGATTCCCCAATCAAAAAACAATAACAATTGATGGTGGGGTGCCCATACACAACAGATACATAGACAACACAATTCCCATACATATGTGCAAGGAACATAGAGGATGAGAGGGTGGAAAGGGACCAGAGGACCAGGAAGTCTGCTGTCAAATTCTGCCCTTTACAAAAGCAGGGAAGGTACAACCATGACACCCCAACAATATGGCTGTCTAAACAGGACTTGAACAATAACAACACCAACAGACATGCTATTGAGGAAAGTGGAACTCTCACAAGTCCCATCCCTAGAGGAAGAACTAATGACTGCTGAGAGAGGGAGAATTAGTCTTCCTCAGAGATGAGCATTCTAATGATTATCTAGTACAAAGTGGTCAGCCCTGAACATGTACATAACCAGCAACACTAATTGGACACAGAAGGTTGTATTTATGTAACTGTGAACTTAAACATATATGTAACAAGAACAATTAGGACTGATAGATGGCTCAGCAGTTAAAAGCACTGGCTGATCTTCTAAAGGACCCAGGCTCAATTCCCAGAACCCATAACACTGCTAGCAATTGCCTGTAACTCCAATTCTAGGGAAACCTACACCCTCATAGATACATCAAAGCATGTAAAAAATAAGATGAAAAGAAATTAAAAACAACAATTAAAGACAAATGAGGCAAAGAATTTGGAAGGGAGTGCAGGGTGGTATATGGAAAGGATGGGAAGGAAAAGAAGAAAGGGGAAATGATATTATATTTTAACTAATTTCAAATTCTGTCATCTGTCTGTCTGTCCGTCCATCCGTCCGTCCATCCATCATCTCACCCACCCACCCACTACCTACCAGAAGTGAGCAGTAGGTTTTTATCTACAGAGCTTTTTATCTACTCTTTACCATGTTAAGGACTTTCTGTTCTAAATTTTATCACAAAGTGTTTTCAGCATTTGAAATAGATTAGCTGTTGTCTGCATCCACTGGGATGAGCACAGGGTGAATCACACTGGTTAAGCTTTGTTTGTTTAAAAGCAATTTTTTTAAGCTTTTGTAAGTTTAAATTATATATATGTTTTAATTTTCTATATTCTTTATGTACATTCCAAATGATTTCCCCTTTCCTGGTTCCCCCCCTCCCCGAAAGTCCCATAAGCCCTCTTCCCTTCCCCTGTCCCCAATTTGCCTAAGAATTTCATGAATTCATTGTTTTTAATTGCTGAGTAGTATTCTATTGTGTAAATATACATGGAAAATATCTCTGATAAAATTGAAGAAATATATAGAAAAGCACATTAAGATTGACTATTTCATGGAAAGATTATACAAATTATTAAATTAAATTATTATGGTAGGCATAACAATATTCCTAAGTTGACTGAAAGTGGAATTATAAACATTTTCTGATAAAACTGAAGATCTACAAGGAAAATATTTCTGATAAAATTCAAGTAATATAAAGAAAAACACATTAAAACTGAATTTCATGAAAAATTATGCAGATAAGATGGTAGGCATAAAAATATTCCTAAATTGATTGAAAGTAGAATTAAAAACATTCTCTGATAAAATTGAAGAAATTTATGCAGATGAATTGGTAGGAATAAAAATATTCCTAAGTTGATTGAAAGTAGAATTATAAACATTTTCTGATAAAATTAAAGATTTACATGGAAAATATTTCTGATAAAATTGAAAAAATATATGGAAAAACATTAAAATTGAAGATTATCATAGAAAATTGTACAGATAAAATGGTAGGCATGAAAATATTTCTAAGTTGAACAAAAGTGAAATTATAACCATTTTCTGATAAAATTGAAGATTTACATGGAAAATATCTCTGATAAAATTGAAGAAATATATAAAAAACACGTTAAGATTGAATATTTCATGGCAAAATTATACAGATAAAATGGTAGGTATAAAATATTCCTAAGTTTTTTGAAAGTGGAATTATAAACATTTTCTGATAAAATTGAAGCTCTACAAGGAAACTCTTTCTGATAAAATTCAAGAAATATATAGAAAAACATGTTAAAACTGACTATTCCATGGAAAATTATACAGAAAAAATGGAAGGTATAAAAATGTTCTTAAGTTGATTGAAAGTAAAATTATAGACATTTTCTGATAAAATTGATGATTTACATGGAAAATATTTCTGATAAAATTGAAGAAAAATACAGAAAAACATTAAAATTGAAGATTATCATGAACAACTATACTGATAAAATGGTAGGTATAAAAGTATTCCTAAATTGATTGAAAGTGGAATTATAAACATTTTCTGACAAAATTGAAGATTTACATGGAAAATATTTTTGATAAAATTGAAGAAATATGTAGAAAAAATGTTAAAATTAAAGATTATCATGGAAAATACTACAGTTAAAATGGTAGACATAAAAAACATTACTAAATTGAAAGAGGAATCACAAACATTTTCTGATAAAATTGAAGATTCACATGAAAAATATTTCTGTTACACCATGTTTTTGGTTGGGGAATTGAGTCCATTGATGTTATAAGATATTAAGGAATAGTGGTTGTTGCTTCCTGTAATTTTTGATGTTCTTTTTATGTTTGCGTGGTTACTTTCTTTTGGGTTTGTTGGAAAAAGATTACTTTCTTGCTTTTTCTAGGGTGTAGTTTCCCTCCTCGTGTTGGCGTTTTCCATCTATTATCCTTTGTAGGGCTAGATTTGTGGAAAGATATTGTGTAAATTTGATTTTATCATGGAATATTTTGGTTTCTCCATCTGTGGTAATTGAGAGTTTTGCTGGGTATAGTAGTTTGGGCTGGCATTTGTGTTCTCTTAGGGTCTGTATGAGATCTGCCCAGGATCATCTGGCTTTCATCGTCTCAGGTGAGAAGTCTGGTGTAATTCTGATAGGCCTGCCTTTATATGTTACTTGGCCTTTTTCTCTTACTGCTTTTAATTTTCTTTGTTTAGTGCATTTGGTGTTTTGATTATCATGTACCGGGAGGACTTTCTGTTCTGGTCCAGTCTGTTTGGAGTTCTGTAGGCTTGTATGTTCATGGACATCTCTTTCTTTAGGTTAGGGAAGTTTTCTTTTATAATTTTGTTGAAGATATTTATTGGCCCTTTAAGTTGTAAATTTTCACTCTCTTCTATACCTATAATCCTTAGGTTTGGTCTTCTCATTGTGTCCTGGATTTCCTGGACGTTTTGGCTGAGGAGCTTTTTGCATTTTGCATTTTCTTTAACTGTTGAGTCAGTGTTTTCTATGGTATCTTCAGCCCCTGAGATTCTTTCTTCTATCTCTTGTATTCTGTTGTTGATGCTTGCGTCTATGACTCCTGAATTCTTTCCAAGATTGTCTATCTCCAGAGATGTCTCATTTTGTGATTTCTTTATTGTTTCTACTTCCATTTTTACATTCTGGATGGTTATGTTCAGTTCCTTCACTTGTTTGTGTTCTCCTGTAATTCTTTAAGGGATTTTTGTGTTTCTTCTTTAAGGGCTTTTACCATTTGACCCATGTTCTCCTGTATTTCCTTAAGGGAGTTATTGATGTCCTTCTTGATATCCTCTAACAGCATCGTGCGTGAGAAGAGACTTTAACTCCAACTCTTGCTTTTCCCATGTGTTAGGGTATCCGGGACTTGCTGTGGTGGGAGAACTGGGCTCTGATGTTGCCAAGTAGCCTTGGTTTCTGTTGGTAGGGTTCTTGCACTTGCCTTTCGCCATCTGGTTATCTCTGGTGTTAGTTGGTCTTGTTGTCTCTGGCTGGAGCTTGCCCCTCCTGTGGGCCTGTAAGCCTGTGTCTCCTGGGAGACCAACTCTCTTTTGGCAGGGTCTGTGCACAGAAGGCTGTGGAGATGTCTGGTTCCCTGAAGCAAATGGCGGCCGGAAGGGACTCCTGTCCCAGCAGCTCCACTGATCGAATTAAAAGCAATTATTTTAATGATAACTTCTTCACATGTACTGACTAATTATCTCCGCCCCCACAACACCAATGAATTTTCTTTTACCATCCTTCATATGGCAAAGGCAGCTGAATTGTCTTTCACCTCATGAACTTCATAGGTCTGGCATTGAAGAGATTTTAAAGTATGACAAAAAAGAAATAAAATCTATAATGGAAAGAGAGATGTAGAAGTCCCTTTATTCATAAAAGTATTAAGTCATGGAAAATTTATGAATTCTATCAAATTCAATTAATAAGCAAGTTAGCAGGATTGCAGGATATAAGACATAAGCAACCAATTACATTACTATATACTACCAATAAATGATCAGCACTTACAAGTTTAAATATATCAGTTACAAATGCATAAAATACACGAAATATTGTGAAAAACACACAAATGATTTGTACATCAAAGTTAGTAAAATATTATTAAGAAACTAAAGATCTGTTCAAGGACAGCCTGGTCTATAGAGAGAGTTCTAGAACAGTCAAGGCTATATACAAAGAAATTCTGTCTTCACCCCTTCCCCATTCCCCCCAAAGGAAACTCAGGATCTAAGCAAAGGGAAATAACTTTCATGTATTAGAAAAACCAGTGTTTTTATGACAATTCTCTCCCAAACTCAGTGTTTTTATGACAATTCTCTTTAAAAGATCTATGGATTCAACATTATTCCAACCAAACACCCGAAGAAACTAGCAAGCTCATGCAGAAATGCATGGGACCTAGAACAACTGCAAAAGCTCTGAGAAAAACAGCCAGGACTTTGACTATCTCCAAATTTGTCATGATGCTGAAGCAAATACATAGCATCAGTATAAAGACAGAACAAAGGAAAAAGTGGAATTCTGATACAGACCTATGTTCTATAAATAACTTTTTCCACACAGGCACCAAGATGATTTGGGAGAAAAGGGTGATGCTCTAAAAATGGTGCTAGAACTACTAGATATCCACGTAGCTCAAATTTCAATGCATAGCTCTGTCTACAGAACTCAAATGGGTCATAGACCTAAATGTAAGATCCATATCAATTCTTCCAGAGGACCATAGAAAAGCATAGTGACCATGTGTTAGGAGACAATTCCAAGTCTGATTCAAAAGCATGAATACATAAAAGGAAAATGCTTAAGTTGAATTTAAATATAAAAATAACTTCTTTTGATGATTTGATTAGGCTTGGACCCCAAAGATTCATGCGTTTGAATACTGGCCATAGGGACTGGCACTATTAGGAGGTGTGGCCTTCTTGGAGAAAGTGTGTCACTGTGTAGGTGGACTCTGAGATCTCCTATGCTTCCGCTCTACCCAGTGTGAAAGACAGTCTCCTTCTGGTTGCCTTTGGATCAAGATGTAGAACTCTCAGCTCTGTCTCCAGCACCATGTCTGCCTGCAGGCTGCCATGCTTCCTGCCATGGTGTTTATGGACTGAACCTCTGAAACATTAACTAAATGTTTGTTGGTTTGTTTCTTTAAAAAAAGAGTTGCTTTGGATAAGGTGTCTCTCTACAGCAATAAAAACCCTAAGACACTCTGTTCTCTTAAAGACAATAAAAACATTATACAATTCTTCAGCATATTCCTAAAGACTTCTATATCCTAGGACAGAGGAACTTGCTCATCCGTGTACACTGTTGCTCTGTTCACAATAGCTAGGAAACAGAAACAGCCTAGATGTCCTGTTAACTGATGAATGAGTAATGAAAATGTAGTATATTTATACCATGGTGTATTATTCAGTTGTAAAGAATACAATTATGAACTCACAGGTAAATGGATGGAGCTAGAAATAATCATATTGAATGAGTAAGCCTAGACCCAGAAAGACCAATGCCACATGTTCCCTCTCATGTGTGGATATTAATTTTTAATCTTTAGATATGGGTGTTTAAGTTAGAGTACCTGTTGAAGGCAGGAAGCTACTAAAAGGTCATTTGGCAGGGTGGTGGTGCATGGGGTGGTGGTGGTAGTGGTGGTGAATTTCAAGGGAAGGAGATAGAAAATAGGTGATGTGAAGTGATAAGGAGAGATAATGTAACAGGAAGGCTTAAATGGAGTTTTTATCTTTATAGTTATAGATTAGCACATCTCTCAACCCTAATAAGAGAAACATTTTACAAATAAATGACATTTAATATAAAGACTGTCAACTGGTCAGTATACAAAAATAAATTGAAAAATGCAGGTAGAGAGAGTACGGGGAAGGATACTAAAGAGCTTTGAAAAATGTCTTATGGAAACCTACTGTAGAAGTTACCTAATATACACATCTATTCACATATGAAAGGAGTTTAAGTGAAGTATCTCTAGAATGGGGTAGAATGCTACTCCCAGGCATCATAGGCTATCAAAACAAAACCAAAAAAAAAAACCAAAAAAAAAACAAAACAAAAACCCAACCAACCAACCAAACAAAAAAAAACCAAAAGCCAATGCCAGGGACAGGTTCCTTTTTTAAAAAAATTCTTCGTCAGTGAGATCCCATAGGCCTCTCCCTTCAAAGATAACAGGCTACTCTCAATGTCCTTGGCTGCACCCCACAACTTCATGGTAAGATCTGTCACTGGAGATGACATTCTTGGGTAATAGAAGATGGAGAAATCAAGTGGAAGCTTCATCGCTATTGGCTATCTGGAAGGTGACAATGCATGGTACTAGGAAAGAAAATAATCAACAGTTTTATCCAGCTGTGAACCCAGAAAGCTACAATAATGACTGTCTTGGCAAGATATATCCCCTGGTACAATTGCAGTACCAATGTTATGGGAGTAACCAACAATTTTTGATGGGATGCAAATCTATTCCACAACATGCAACTCACACCTCATACTGTTAACAGGGCCAAAATAACCCTGTGAATGGGTAGGTCATAGGCCCTATAAAAGAATCTAATAATATAAATTTACTAAGTGGACAAAATAATAGACTTCTTCCTACATTCTTATCTTTACAGCTATAATTAATATAAAGACTGCCAACTGGTCAGTATGTAAAAAGTAAGAGACTGTGAAGTGTCCAGCTATAAATAGGACAGCTATATCACACTCCCTCCACCTAAGGCTCAGGCATCATTGGACAAGAGTAGGTGGAAAGATTTTAAGAATCAGAGGTAGTGGATGTCTGCAACAAAACAATATTTACTAGACGTACCAGGGCCCATGAACTTAAGAATTATAGCAGCTGTGACTGCATACATAGGATTGCTTGCTTTGCATGAGATCTAGCCAGATAAAATCCCAGTATAGATGAGGGAAGGGCTCATTAATTCTACCCTTAGCTTCTGAGCTACTGGCAACTGATGGCTGCTGTAGGAGAAGTCAGTTTTCTTCAGAAATATTGCCTCTGTGAGGCTACCAATGTTCCAGGAGGCTGTCCTACACCTATACAGAGGTTTAGCACTGAGTTGTCTTAAGTGGGTTTAAAAGAAAAGGAACACATGAAGTCAGAGGGAAAAATGGTACAGGAAATAGGGGAGGAGCTGAGAGAAGGAGTGTGATATGATCAAAATGTACAATATGTATGAAATTCTCAACCTAAAACAAACAAACAAACAAACAAAGTGGAAAGGTTAAAAAGAAGCCTGAAAGAAGGAAGATTAATTAAATATACTCGACTTGAAGTTTCCTAAATTCTAACACACAGAGATACAAGGAAAACAAAAACACAAGAGAGAAATTACAGATGATCAAATCTAACGTCCAAAAAGCATTTATCAAAGAGGAAACATAAAGAAGCAAATCCAAGGAGATGCTTCTGACTTTTCCAGTATAAAGAGAGGAATAAGTAGCCATGAATCATTTCATGTTGTAACTCTTGGAACATACAACATGGACATCAACTGGGAGTGTGCCAACAATTGGCCCCCACTCTAGACTGAATGAATCAGAACATATACTGTAAAAAAAGATATTCTGGTAAATCCTACTTCACACATCATTGTTTAAGTTCATAAGCATCAATTCTTATTGGAAATAATTCTGACAAAACTGGTGCTTTCACATAGATTCCAGCAAAAGGCTTCTCAGTACCCATTAGTAAATTATTCTCAAAAGAACATGTCTAGTAAGGCCACACACCCCAAGAAAGAAAACCAAGAGTGAGCTGTGGTTAGACATGGAATTCTTTTCCAATACAGTTCTGTTATATAGTAAGTTGAGCTAAAGGCTCTGGGCGAGGGCAGAAGAGGAAAGAATACTACTAGGGCTTTTGTTCTGCAAAATACTCTCATTTCCTGTCCATCTTGTCAAATCTATCATTAGGTATCTGTAAAGGAAATATTAATGAATACCCTTTCTATGTTTTTATCTAGGACTTTTAATCCTTCAAGTCTTGTATTTCAAAGTTTCCAGAGCACTTTCACATGTATTCTCACAACAATGGTTTGGCCAAAAAGAGACCTATTTAAAGATGAAGAAATTGAGACTTAAAAGGGGAAGTAATTTTCCCAGGGTCCCACAGCTGGTTACAACGCTAATACCTAACCTAAAAGGTTTTTTGTTTTTTTTAACTTTACTTCTCTTGAATCTATATTTCTTTCCAAAACGATGCAAACACCCTCCTTACATGAGCATAAAGTAAAGAGTACTAAGTATAGGCTTTGTTTAATTGATTACTAATGGACGCTCCATAGAGATAACAAAAGGATGTTTACCTCCAGGTTTATAATTTCTCTCATCAATTAATATGACTACTTCTTTCAGACTATAAACAAACCGAAGAAACTGCTTTCTTTCATCTGTGTCTTTAGTCCTACACAATGTCTGATACTTGGTAGCTTCTAAAAATAACAAGGAACAACAAATTTGGCCACACCTGTCTGTCTGTCTGTCAATCAATCAATCATCTTTGTGTCTATTCCTATCTATTTGTATAATCTAAGCATTGGGGGCAGAGATGAGGATCCTGATAACTTGTTGGCTGGTCAGCCTAACCAAAAAGGTGAACTCTTGGCTTTGTGAAAGACCCCGTTTCAAGGTATTAATACTGAGCATGATATAGGAAGATGCTTGTTTTGTTCTGTCCTTCATATGAACACAAATAGACACATAGTACCAGCACATTATTGTGCAAGCACAATATATACATACCATACATACCACACCCAAACCCCCACATCCCAAACACATACACATGTACTCATGCCCATATACCCTCCATAAAGAAGATGTTCATACATAACTCAGGATCTTACACATTCTTGGCAAGAAGTCTACAAACAAGAAATAAACCTTTTGTATCTAGATTTATATGAGCTAAACTGATTTGTTTACAAAATCATTAATGAACTGTTAGCACTCAAAAACAACATAGTAAAAACTATGGGAAAATCTAACACAGTATTTTTTTTCAGTTCCCATTACAGAAAGATTGAACCTAAATATTAGATTTACTGTTTGCAATGAAGACTAGTTGTTAAAGAAACTCCACTTAACAACAGTTTTAAATAAAGTAATTTTAAAATAACCCACTCTAGGACCATGAAATCAGAGAAATGAATTTACACATGACAAGAAGCTGCCAAGTTTTAATCTTGAAGTCTTGCCCTGCTAGAATGACTCTGGAATTTCCGGTAGAAGTGTTTAGAAAAGATTCTTTTTCATTTGGGTAGAGGTGGTATGTGGCAGTGAATTGAAAAACTGGATCTAGGAGTGGTTTGCTAACTTCTTTAGAGGCAGGATTTAAAGGGGGCACTGCTTCAATGTCTATGTTAGAGAAACCCAGCTAACTTGTGAGCATCTGTGTAAAGATTTACCTAATCCAAAGACAGTCTACTTATCTGCCTTGCGACCTGGGATGGAACCAACACATTTCCAAAGCTCCTCTGTTCAAACCCTGTTCTCTCTTGTTCAGATTTGGCATTTCTATTTTCATCAATCTCACAGTTTCCTGTTTCTCCCCAGAAAACTCATTCCTTCACTCAGTCATTCACTTACACATTTATAAAACACTGAGTGCACACCTAATTGACATTAGCCTTTTTTTTTTTAGAAACTGGAGACAAGACTCCTAAGACACTTCTCTCTTCTCACTAGTTCTGAGAAATAGACTACATGTTTGGGAGAGATGGTAACATACACAAATCCAGAGTATAGTGAGTTTACAATTGTTTCTTTTCATTCCTACAATACCACAAAAAAGCATTACTACTTCCTGACAGACAAATTGACTCTGTAACTTGCCAGGGTGCACCCTGTTGAATTGTGCTTGTTACGGCTAACACCTGCAAAAGCCACTAACCCAACAGTCATCAAATTTTAAGATGTACAGAAATCACTTCTCATATAGGAAACCTAAAAAGAACAGAACACTCCCTGGTCCACTAGCAGAACTTTCAACACAAAAGCCTAGAAATCTGCATTCTTTACAAAAGTGCTCTGTGGACTACAGTTTGAAAAGCAATGTATTTTAAAAAGCAAACAAAACAGACAATTATACAATATTATTGTAAAGATTGAACACAGCAAGTGCGCAAATGTTACAGACAACAGTTTCCTAAGTTCAAATGGTGTAAATTTTCTGCTTAAAAAACAGCATTAACAGGGTTGGAGAGATGGCTCAGTGGTTAAGAGCACTGATTGCTCTTTCAAAGGTCATGAGTTCAATTCCCAGCAACCATAGAGTGGCTCACAACCATCTGTAATTGAATCTGATGTCCTCTTCTGGTTTGTCAGCGACAGGATGTTCATATACATTAAATAAATAAATGTTGATTTTTTTTGAAAAAAAAAAACAGCATTAACTACTCACAGTTTAGGTTTAAATTTTACCAGAATATAGATGGACACCTTATAAAAAATGCACCATACCACACTTTTTTTTTCCTGCTTCCTCAGTCTTTTCTATGGAGAACTGCTTCTTGTACTACTAAATTATTAACACTTCTTTCCCATCTGCATCAAGTCATGTAAAACTATAAGCTGTATTTTATTTTCAGATTTTAAAATGTTTTCCCCTTCCTAGGTCCAAACTGTTATTTCCCATTCATTCTTTCAAACTCAGTTTAAAGTATCATCACGACACAAAATATTTCCTAGATAATTAACAGATATGATACTAATCTAAGTACTTTACAAGTATTAACTGATACAACCTTCATAAAAACTGTACAAGTAGCTACGAACTGACATTAAAGATAGAAGAACAAGGGGCTTGAGAGATGGCTCGGTGGTTAAGGGTACTGCTACCCTTTCAGGGGTCCCAGGTTTGATTCCCAAGTACCTACATGGTGGATTACCATTGTTTATAACTCTAGTCCCCAGGGATGGGATGTTCTCTTTTGGTCTCCATGAACAGAAGGCATGCAATGTGGTACTTAAAACTTACATGTAGATCAAGCACCCATACATATAAAATGAAATTTAAAAAATGGAGGCACAGGGATAGGAGAGATGGCTTAGACGTTAAAAGCCTTTACTGTTCCCCCAGGGGTTCTACATTCAGTTCTCAACAACCAAATGGTGGCTCACAACCATTTGTGACTCTAGTCCAGAAGATCTGATGCACTCTTCTGGCCTCTGGCATCCAAGCACATAGCCAAGAACAAATCATGCACACATATATTACTTTCTGTTCTTCGGGTCTATGTGCATCTCCTCCTCTTCTCAATCTCCTCTAGCCCTCTTGAATATGGCCTACGTTTCTTCATTCCCATCACTATTTTAATTGCTTCAGCTGCTGAAATTTCATTTTTACAGACAAATGGCAAGTTTCCTGACAGCAGAAATGCTGCCATTCTGGATAGCGTGGCTTGGCCTTACCACATGGAAGGCATTGGAAGAAATTCCCAGGACCGAAATATAGGGCAAGAAAGCATATGAATGAATAATGATGTTTCTCCAAAGTGAAGAGTAAGTCCACAGGCAGATATACCTAAGATATTTCCCTGACAGAAATGCATCATTTTGAAAAGTAAATGTAAAAGTGCTCTCAAGCACATGATGGTTTGCTTTCCATGGTTGGCTGGTCTTGACTCACAAAGTGAAATTCTATAATTCATTCTCCTAGTAAACAGTAATAAGATACTTACAGGTATATAGTCAAATTGATCATTGGATTAAAACTTGTATAGAAGGTCTTATTCCTTTGCTAGGTAAGAGCTGCTCACAAATGTTTTGGGGATGATTGTAAAGCTGAATAACTCTATTGCTTTACATAAATAAACTGGTTAAGATAAAATATAGGTTCTTTGTTTCAGATATACCTAGAGTATTTGCATGGAAAAAAGTTCCACAGACTGTATTCTTTATACTTTATAAATAATTATCTAGTCTACATTTTCCTCAGGATAAATCCTTTTTTTTTTTTTGGAAAGTTAAAAATTCCTTAATTTTTTATTCCTGGTACCACTACAACGATTTACAGGGCAATATACCTGATGTAATGAAAAGAAAAAGAAAAAAACAAATCTACAACAGGTAAAATACCTCAGGAATGTGCACCTAATTGACACTACACTGCATTAATCAATAGCTGCACTTTTTGCAAACTGTGACTATGACGGTCCTGAACACAAAGGGTTTCCTGTTTAAACTGCAGTGACTTTTCTGACTATGGATCATCGGTCCTTCTGTGGCAGATTTTTACAGTTCCTCTAATGCATTTGGGACGACTGTCTCAAAGTAACTTGCAGCTTTCGCTCCTGCTAAGAACTGTAGCTGTTTCTGCTTTATTTTAAAACTTTCTGCTACCATATCCACCAATTCCACCTCCAGATCCATAGCCACCACCATAGGGACTGCCTGAGCTTCTCCACCAACACTGCCCCCGTTCATAGGTCTGTAATTTGATTGTTGCTGTCCACTATAATTCCGAAAGTCATTATAGTTCCCCCCACCACTATAGTTACCTCCTCCAAAATTTCCTCCTTCGTTGTAACCATCATATCCTCTTCCTCCACCACCACCATATCCACCGCCTTGGTTTCTATATCCCGGTCCACCACCTCCATGACCTCCTCTGCTACTGTAACCAGGACCACCACCATAGTTGCCACCATCACCTCCATATCCATTATATCCATCATCACCACCTCCATAACTACCTCTGCTGCCACCACCTCCACCACCATAGCCTCCTCTTCCACCAGAGTTTCCTCCACCACCCTGGTGGATGCATGAAAAACAGGTCCCTGGGAAATTCGTAAATTTAATGCTCAAAACAAATTAATGCTGGTTCTTCAGCTGTAATCTATGAACTCCTTTTGAAACTAAGAAATTGGTTGTTTTTGGTCTCTTCTTTGTCTTCCATCTGCAGTCACTGCTCTGCTTTCAGACTATACTGCAAATACCTGTTTCCTGGAAGGATAGTTAATTAGATGAAGCAAATTTGTGAAAAAAAAATTAGTAGATAAAAAAACAGAGAAAAGTGACATGCCTTTAATCCCAGCACTCTAGAGGAAGACACAGACTAGGATCTAGTCTACCTAAAGAATCCCAGGCCACCAGGGCTAGTGAAACTGTGTCTCAAAAAAGAGAGCAAAGTTTGTACAAGTAAAGCTAACAGGAAAAACAGTATGGGAGGCTACTGAATCTCTAGTTTGACTTGCTTATTTCACATATTCTTAGCTTTTGATAAATTCATATCTTTTTGTTTTTTCTTGTTTTCCCAAAAGTCAATGTTCTCTCAGTTTACCCACACTATGTCTATCCTTGAAATGAATCAAATGTGCCTCTTTAGAGAAATTCCTCCTGACTACAAAGATTATTTATTTGCTTGTTTGGTTTTTGAAACCGGCTTGTTTGTTCTGTAGCTCAGGCTGCCTTCAAGCTCAGGATTTTTCTGCCCTGCTTCCTGAGTGTTGGGATTATAGGCATTTCTGCTCCTAAATTCCTTCCTATACACATGGTCATACAGTGTCATAAAGAATTCTTGGGGGATATGAATATTCCCAAAATAAAGTAAAATAAAATAAAATGTTTAGGTAAGTATATAATATTTAAGAAAAGAACAAATTTTATAATCTTTTTACTAGATATATAGATGAGAGAAAATGTTTCCATTAACATTTCTTTAAAGTGTCAATCAGGCTTGACATTGTGAAGATCAAAAGAGCAATGTAAGAAGGATTTCAGTTTTAATTTTTATTTTGAGTTTTAAGACAATGTTGTATACAGACTGTCTGAGAGTACACACAACCTCCTGTACCTTCAACTCGGGAGTTACAATGCCTCTCTGGCTTCAATTAGCACCTGTACTCACATGTATACAAACATATACATATACACATAATTAAAAGTAAGAAAAATAAATCTTAAAAAAAAAACCCTAAACCAACAAAACCCAAGGCTATACATACAAAGAAGTAAGTAACCAGACACACTGCCCCCACAGCCAGTTACTATCTCATCACTAGAAAAGTACATATATTTCATTTGGCCTTACTGTTACTGAAAGAGAAAAGTAGACAGATTGGGCCAATGATTTAACAATGAATGCTTTTACAGTGATAGACGGTGACAGCTGAAATAAAAAAAAGAATGCATTACTAAGATATTATCAATTGTGTTCTGTCATTACACATAGTTCCACCCAGTCTAAACTTGTCAAAAAGTGTTACTGTAATCCATGAAGAAGACTCCACCTCAGGCAGCAGAGGGCAAAATGTGGAGGACAGGCTGTGAGCAGGTGTGCTGAACTGTAATGCCAATGTTGACTCACTAATCTCTTTACATTAGTCTCATCGATGACAATTACTAACTTCTACTCTGAGGTGTCAGGAATGGATGAACTGATCCATCAGCAGCAGGCATTTTAAGAGCAACAAATGTAAACAAAGAAAGTGTACATGTACTCTTTTTTTTTTTTTTTACTAACAGCGAGTGTTATTTCATGCACTAAAGTAGACAGTAAAACAAGGTTTTTTTTTAATGTTCCATTCAACCGGCTAAGATATTTGTGAATCTAGGAATGTCTGGTCTCCACTTCAGGTCAGTCAATTCTGACTTTTTTTAATCTTTGTAAGAGTACTGATTCAATTTAGTTCATGAATTCAAGGGTATGTTAGTGTCATGATAGATCACGATGTAGGCAAAGCAAATGTGGCCGTGAAGCAGCTGTAGGAATCTGACAAATTATTTAGCTTCTACATACACATTAGATCTTCTTCAGTAAAACAGTGACAGTAACTACTTATGGTTATTGTGACAGCGGAGAGATGATTTATGGAAATAAAATAATACTTAGAAAAGCAGATACTGAACACATTCATAGCTGGGTCTGTTGGTAAGTCTACAATCCCAGCTACCTGAGAGGCAGAGGCAGAACTATGAATTTGAAGCTAGCCTTGGCACACAGTGATACCTCATCTCTGAAAACAAAGAAACCAAATCAAACTCCAAAGGCACATATTTAGTCCCTTCTTTAAGGTACTCAGACAACCCTTGCTTCCATTGGAGGTAAAAGTTTGAACTTGAATGCCAAGTAATGCACTGCTCAGCGGCTCAGGGTTAAAAGCTCATAAAGACAAAGCTTCAATATTTTCTGCTTTGTTGGATGACAGAAGTGTTCAGAATGTGCTCTAACAACTTTCAAATTCTCAGGGGTGATGGCTAGCTCTGTCAACTTGATAGAGTACAGAAATCACCTAGAAAGAGACTCAGCGAGGCACTGTCTGTATCAGGTTGGCCTATGGGCTTGTATGTTTTTGTAGGGATAATGGAGGTGGGGAGACCCATCCAGTAACCCCACTATTCCTTAGTGGGGATCCCAAACTATGTAAAAATAGAGAAAAATGAGGTTAGCATAAGCATTCATTCTTGTTATATAAGCCAGGCTGGCTTCAACTTTGTGGTAGTCCTCTTGCCTATTTCCTGAGTTCTGGATTATAATGTGTTACTATGTCCACCTTAACATAAGACTTTAGTAGTCAAATCTATTTTTTTGTTTCCCATATTTTTGGTATATTTCTAAGAAATACTGGAGAAACCCAAGTTCATGCAGTTATTCCCTTATACATTCCTCTAAGTGCCTTTTAGTTCTTAAACTTTACTCGTGATTCATTCCTATATGACAAAAATGTTGAAAACCATGGCATTAAGCTTCTTTGGCATCTGGATACCTAGTTTCCCTAGTAGACCGCTCCTTTTCCAGGGAATGGCCTGGCATCCTTGGAGATCAACTGCCTCTCCTGAGGGTTTTTTTTTTTTTGTCTCTTCTTTGCTCCTTAGGTACATATAGCAAATGTAATCAGTCAATCTCAAAGAGATATAATTCTTAACAGCTTAAGCACTGCTCAAAAGTTCAAGTCCAGAATTTCTTCTGAGACTCATAAACAATCATCTGTAAGCTGACAGATAAAACCAATGACAAGTTATTTCCAAAATAAAATGGCTCAAAGTAAACATTCCTATTCCCCAGATGAAGAATGGTGATAAAAGACTGAACCAAAAACAAACAAACAAACAAACACAGAAAAGGAAAGAAAAGGAAAAAAACCCAACAAAACAAAAGCCCCACAATAACCCCCCCTCCTCCACACACACTCAAATCCAGTAAGGCAAACATCAAATCCTGCATCTCCATGTCTAGTCAATAAGGCACACATGGCAGTGTGTGTGCTTCAAAGGGTTTGAGCAGCTCTGACTCTTCGGTCTGGCTAGCTACAGCCCACATGGGCTCTTTCTTGAGCTGGCTCTGTTTACTGCTTCTAGTGGTCCTCCAAATGTCCCACACTCTTGACGTTTTTAACTTCCTGAGGTTTCCAATAAATATTGCTTTCTCTCTGACAACTTTAAAAATAGCCCTTTCGGGAGCTACTTGCAGACATTCCAACTCTGTTGCACAGTGTCCTAGAACTCTTGTACTCTCCATCTCTACATGTCCACCACAAGCAAAAGGAAACAAGGCCTGCTGTCAGCTTGAGCAGTAGCTGGGCCTAGGGGTTCATGGAAGCATCACTCTCTCAGCACCTGGATGGCTGAATAATGGGAACAATCCTGAGGATGCCTATAAACTCTGGAGTTGTCTCTCAAAGCAAACCTTTTCAAGTAAATTTGCACCCTTACATCCTTGAGCTTGCTTTGGGTGGTTCATGGCCAATGGCTGAGATGCCTTCAAGGGATCTTTGCTATTGTCTGGATGCAACATCCCTGGCATCTTCTCAGAGACACTAACCACACCTTCTTTGGCCCCAACTTCAAACATGTTCCTTTTCTATCCAAATGGCAGTTTTTCAAATCTTTCTGCTTGCTTTCCCTTATGATTTTCACTATAGATTTGTCTAAAGAAGCAAGAAATACCCATGCCGATGGATGGAATGTTTGGGAGACCTGAAGTTTCTCTTCACCAGATTAGTTAGTTTGGCACTTTTAAACTCAACATCTTCTTAGGCATGGGCAGCATGTATACAAGCTCTGACAAAATATAATAGAAGTGGCATTTAGTTTACTTCCTTATTCATATTTGTAATCTAATGAGTACAGTCTTTATTAACTGAATTTCTATCAGCATTCTAGTATTCTGGATTCATATGATAATCATCCATTAAGTTCTACTTACAATGACTTTTCTTGACTGCTTCTCTCAACTTTTACAAATTCCTTCCATAACCAGTTCCAAAACCATTTGAACCACAAAGCCATCCACAATCATAATAATGATCTCCTATCTCAGCACCACTTTCTGTTAGCCTATCATTGGGGTCAAAAATACCTGAGAAACAATACAATGAAGGGGGAAATTTTTTAGGCTTTTACTTTTAATCCACAGTTACTTGGTCTTGTTGCTTTTGAGCTTGTGAAATATAAGGTAGAACACCATTGTGGGGCATGCATAGTGGCTCTTCTCATTGTAAACTGGAGGCAGAGAAAGGCAGAGAGGAAAGAGCAAGAGATATGGTATGCATATGACCAATTTCTTCCAACAAAGCTGAAACTCAACTGTGAATTAATCAATGAATTAATCCACTGATTAAGTTATTGACCTAGGGAGCTAATCTCTTTGGGGAATCAGGCCTTCAAATACATGAAACTGTTTGAAGGATATTTTATATTAAAAGCATAACGAAGTTCACTGGTAGTACCGAGATTTACATGCATTTTTACCACAAAGAATTATTGGAGAATTATTTCTCCTTTGGTATTTTTCCCTGCTCTAACAGGTTTTTTTAAAAAAGATATGATTTCTTTCTTGCTATAAAAATATATTTAACGCCAGGCAGTGGTGGCACACGCTTTTAATCCCAGCACTTGGGAGGCAAAGACAGGTAGATTTCTGAGTTCGAGGTCAGCCTGGTCTACAGAGTGAGTTCCAGGACAGACAGGGCTATACAGAGAAACCCTGTCTCAAAAAACCAAATATATATAAATAAAACAGAGGTAAATCACTAATCTTTCTTGAATATAGAAATAGAAATTTTAAATAATTTGTCCTTTAAAATATCTTAATAGAAACATTTCCAGTAGTGATAAATGCACTATTTCTTTTATACAATAAATTTTCATACATTCACAAGCAATATTGTTCTCACATAATGTTTATATTAGTGGTGAAGTAGTCTGGACTATAATGTAGTGGTTTGTAGTATTTATAAATACTTTTGTAATGAGAGGGGGTTGAACGGAGAAAAGAGGGAGGGAAGGGGGCTTATGGGACTTTCGGGGAGGGAGGAAACGGGAAAGGGGAAGTGATTTGGAATGTAAATTAAAAAAATAAAATAAAATAAAATTAAAAAAAAAAAAAAAAACAAAAAAAAAAAAAAAAAAAAACTTTTGTATAAGCCACAATTGTATTATAATCAATTTTGGGTAATAAGGAATCAAACTAATTCAAACAAATAAAAAATAAATCCAAGTTTAACAATAACATGGAAATATGAAAGCTCTGGTGTCAAAATCAACTGTTTCTATGACATGAGAAATAAATGTGAATAATGCTGAGTCATAGTCTGGTAGCTATACCAGCCTGGGAATCATGTAGGTGAACCTCATTCTCCTTCCTGTCTTCCACTACAAAATTTCCAGTCTTATCCCTAGCCCTGTAGCAGAGGACCTGCAATGTCCTTTCTCCTCTCTAACTAGACTCCTTGAGGAAACTGTAGATCCTTGGGGGAAGGCCCAGCTTTTCTGTAGAGAGAATATCTTGTGTACTATAGCTGATTGGTCAATATGCTGAGGCAGGAAATAGGAAGTGGGAGTTCTGGTAGAGAGAAAGAAACTCTAGGACAGAGTCAGGTATGGGAAGAGATTCACCCAGAACTCTGAGGAGACACTTGAAACTGAGAAGAGGTCATGTGGCACTCATAGAATAAAATAATGGGTTAATTAAGTTATGAGATAGTTGGGGAACAAGCCCAAGTTTATGACCTAGGCATTTATTCATATATAATCAAATCTCAGAGCTGTTACTTCTGGAGTTGGGGTACTGAAGGAAAGAAGGGGTTATACTTTCCTCCTTCCTGGCAACCCTCTCACTCAGATCCCTTCCTTCTATCCCATCCCCATCCTTCCAATGAGCTCCTATACCTACAAACATTTTCTGCCCTGTGCTTACAATGGCCACCACCTGGCAGAGACCTCAAAGTACTCCCTACTAGGCAACCCACGCCCACCATACTCAAAGATCCATAGAGGCCAACAGAAGTTAAGGAATAGAGCACTCACCCTACAAAAAAAAGAAAAGGACCATAACAACACCTAGAATTACAATCAGCTCAAACTTAGATCCTAGACACCAGCATAAAGACACAATCCCAGGCTGGAGAGATGGCTCAGCAATTAAGAACATTGACTGCTCTTCCAGAAGTCCTGAGTTCAATTCCCAGCAAACACATGGTGGCTCACAACCATCTTTAATGGGATCCGATGTGCTCTTCTGGTGTGTCTGAAGAGAGCTACAGTGTACTCATATAAATAAAATAAATAAATAAATCTTAAAAAAAAAAGACACAATCAGTAACAGCCGGGATAATTTCCCTCCATAAGAATCCAGGAACACTACTATAGGAGGTCCTGAAAAATATAACATAGCTCATGCATGAGACAAGAACTTTAACATAGCTATTATGAATATGTTGAAGTATCTTAAACAGGATATAAATTTAGTAATGACGTCTATGAAAACACAAAAAGCAGAATGGGAGAGTAAGAGACCTTGAAACACACTCAGTCCTGAGTGGGATGTATCCATCAAATTCCTTGCCTCAGGGTTCAGGGACCTCTGAGGAAGAAGAGATGGAAAGATAGTAAAAGCCAATGGGGATGGAAGACCCCAATGAAACAAGGTTTTCTACACACAATAGGACTGACGCACATGAATTTAGAGACTATGTTAGACTGCATAGGGCTTGAACAGATCTAAGCCAAGTAGGGGTCTCAGAACTGAAAGGATAAATAGACACAAACCTCCATCCCTAATTCAGAAGATACCTTCAATTGATAACTACTGGCAAAAGAAAATTAGTTTTATCTAATGGAGTCTGACTGGGTATACAAACCATGGGCAGTTCCCATGCCCAGCAGTAGATGACCAACCAACACAAAAGACATTCAGTGGTATTTTTGAAGGACTTTTGTCTCAGAATATTTTATCTGAGCATTTAAAAACAAACAAACCAACCAACCCACCCATCCACCCTTACAGATCACAGATCTTTTGGTTATATATTGTGACTTCCAATTATGGTTTTATAGGCTGGTGTTCTCTCTCTCTCTCTCTCTCTCTCTCTCTCTCTCTCTCTCTCTCTCTGTGTGTGTGTGTGTGTGTGTGTGTGTGTGTGTGTGTGTGTCAGTGTCTGGATGAGTTTCTTGTGCTTTTTCTTTGGCTCTTTTTTACCCGTTCTGTGTGTTTTATCACATTCTAACTTAATTGTTTTTATTTGATATCATTATTATTATTGTTGGTATGTGTTTGAATTCTAATGAGATAGAGAAAGAAAGGGTATAGATTTGGATGGGTGGGGAAGTGAGGAGAATCTGGGAAAATCCATGAGGTAGAAACCATAATCAGAATATATAGTATGGTTAAAAAAACAAAAAAACAACCTATTTTCAAATAAACAAACAATCAAACAAATCAATTGATTTATATTGGCTAGAGAGATGGCTTCGTGTTAAAGATGCTTGCTATACAAACTTAAGTCTGGGTCCTCAGGACCTACAACGAATCTGGGAACTATAGCATAAAGAGAATATCTTATATATTGTATGGATGCATCAACTATTAATTAAACAAAAAATCAAACTTATGGCCTATAGGAAAGGGTAAAATAGAAGGTGAAACAGCTGAGAGGTAGAAAGAACTCTGGGATAGAGCTAGGTGTATATGATTCACCCAGGAAAATGTGAAGAGATTGATGCATGGTACCCAAGCACAGGTAACTAGCCAATAGCAGAATGTAGGTTAAAATATTTGGGTTATTTTTCCTTATCATCTAGTCAGAGAAGAGTCTAGCTATATGGTTAAAGTATTTGTAAATATAGTTTGAATATGAGTCATTTCTGGAAGCATGGGGCTGGGAGGAAGAACTACACTAGCACACCTATCTTTAATCCCTGTGCTCCTACAGGAAAGTTGGACAGAGACAGAGCAATTCTCAGAAGTTCACAGGCATGTTAGTTAGCCTTGTATATAGAAAAGAGATGAGAGACCTTGTGTCAAATAAGATGGAAGTTGAGGAGGACCAATGCCCAGGTTGCTCTGACTTCCCAACATATACCATAGCATATATCCACCTACAGTTACACAAACACAAAACAAACAGAAAAATTGACTTAGTGTTTATTTAAATATAAATGCTTGAAAATCTTGGTAGATAGTTATACACAAGAATCTTATGCCTTAGGGATCAGAGCTACTCTAGGTAGACAATAGGTCATACTTGCTTCACCTCCCTTGGAGCTCGTACTGAGAGTTTTCCTGTGTGCCTTCACACCAAGCTTCCTATTAGCATGTATGGTTCATCCAGTTAGACCATTCCTAGGCTTCGTCTACCTAACCAGTTGGAACTTATTGGCATCTCTGGGTTTTAGTCATAGTCTATGTTTCTTACATCTGTGTTCTTAGTGCCTGAGTACAGTAATAGTGCAATACACTTCTGAAAGGAATTTAAAGACCAAGATGGGACAAGTCATCACCATCTATGACACAAACCCAATAATGGAGGGGAAAAACATGGCTCAATAATGCTTCCTTAGTAGAAAGTAACTACCTACAGAAAAGTATCTGTGGTGTACTCGCTTATCCATTAAGTGGCATAACCATTACAGTCAGCATGATTATCCCGTTCTCTTTATTTACTTATGGACATTAACTGTCTCCTGCAATTGCACTAGAATTCTACATAGTCCAGAGTAGCCTTGAAATCACAATCCTCTTGCATCCTTGTTTGGAGTACTGCGATTGCAGATGCCATCACGCTTGATTACTACAAAATTATGATGTTTAAAAGTATCACAGTTTAGCTGGGTATGGTGTTATATGACTGTTATCCCAGCACTTAGGAGGTTGAAGTAGAATCAGGCATGTGAAACCAGCCTAATTAAGAGTGTGATACTGGCTCAGATGAATAAAACCAAATCAAACCATAAAACAGTAACTTAAACCAGGCAATTTTACACACACACATGCACGAGAGCGCGCACATGCGCACGCACACAAACACACACACACACACACACACGAATTTATATATAAGTATATCATTAAAAAATTCTATTAGAGATGGCCAAATGCCATGAGATGAATAGAAATCTCAACTGACAGGGGTGGGGATGTTGGAGGGAATCTCCAGAAGACAGAGATCTGGGATAAGGGAGGCGCACAAGAATCACTGTGGGTGACCTTAACTGTGACTCACAGCATTGTGGATATGGAACCTGAAGAGGCTACCTCCTATAGCTAGCCAGGAACCCCAGTTGAGCAATAGGGACACCAACTCACCTAAAAAAGTACAGTGCTTCATTATTTCAAAACGTCACTGTCAACTTATAGAGTAACACATAAACATCTTTCTACCATATACATAGCTGTCTTTCCTCCAAAGTAAGTAACAACTGACTATATAGAAAAATTACAATCTGACCAACTTTGGGGAAGTAAAAGAAACCCAGTAAACTTTAAAGAAATAAATCTTGTGTCTGAAGATCTAGCTCATTTGGTGTAGTGCATGTGTAGCATGCATTAAGTTCTAGGTTTGATCTTGAGCACTATATAAAATCAGGCACAGTGATGCACACCTATAATCCAGCAATTGGGAGATAGAGGGAGAAATAATGCAAGTTCTGGGTCCTCCTACTAAGTCTGTACAAAATGGAATAATAAATGCTGCAGGATACTTCATCACACTATGAATCCAGAGATTGTGTTATTTACTGAAAAAAGAAAATAATAACCAAAAAAAAACCCAAAACAAGTGTTTCTAGATGTGGTGTGGCTCAGCCCTTAGCACACACCATTAATCCCAAAGGATGAAGAAACAGTTAGTTTGTAGAAGGACACAACCATGTTTGAAAGTGACATCTAATTGAGTACCAGAAAAAGTGACGAATCAGAGAAAGATTTGACAGATTAAGATATGCCATTTCTCAGGAGAAGAGAAGCTACGTAAGAGAGCAGAGCAGACAGAGAAGACAGGCAGTTTTCCTGGACACTAGATAGAGAGAGGTTGCAAAGAACAAGCTAGACATAGGTGAAGACAGTATGAGCAAGGGAATGAGAAGGAACCAGAAGATCAGAACAGATTTTTAGAGTTAGTTTGCGGCCAAGTAGAGCAAAAAGTTAGAGGCTGAAAGAGAAGTCAGATTAAATCAGTCAAGCTTGGATAGGAGTTTGAGCCAAAATAGCTAGCCAGAGTTCAGAAAGAACTAGAAAGGATATGTATATTCAGTAGTGAGTCTCAGAGGCTGAAACAATTGTAGTCCTAGATAAGATAGTACAAATCGTATAGTGGCTAGAAGCTTCCAGAACTAGATCTAGATTAGAAGACAGAGGCAGTAAGTCCTGAAATGACAATAGGAGAATAAAATACTTTTGCAGATAAATTGTATATAGTTGCTGAGTGGTGGCAGTGCATGCCTTTAATCCCAGCACTTGTGGGGCAGAGACAGGTGGATCTCCACGTATGAGGTCAGTGTGGTCTACATAGTGAGTTCAGGGATAGCCAGGGCTATACAGAGAAACTCTGTCTTAAAAAACCAAAACCAGGGGCTAGAGAGATGGTTCAGAGGTTAAGAGCACTGACTGCTCTTCCAGAGGTCCTGAGTTCAATTCCTAGCAACCACATGGTGGCTCACAACCATCTCTAATGGGATCTGATACATTCTTCTGGTGTGTCTGAAGATTTCAACTGTACTCATATACATAAAATAAATTAAAAAAAAACAAAACAACAACAGCAACAAAACTCTACATAGGAGCAGAAATTCCTGAAATCTGCAAACTAGCTACTGAATTATTTTCTTGCAAATTGAACTGTTCAGCACCCTAAATTTAGTAAAATGCAAACAATCCATAAATTTAAATAAATCTTTAGAACTTGGAATCTTGGCAAGAAAAGACCAAAGAGTCACATGGCTGGCGTTAAGGGACCTTGGCAAATCTAGAATAGTATCTTTACCATCCTCACCCATCAGTCATGAAACAGTCACTCATCACCATTGGCAGATCATCTCATCAGCCTCCTATGGAAATTCCACTTCACCTCTTGTCTTACCTCATCCTTTATGTCTTCCTGTTGTTGAGCTGAGAAAATCTCCATTGCAGCCATAAGTCTCATCATTAACTCATCCACTGTTGTATTACCTAATGAGACACAAGAGATTCCAAGCTCTATATAGAATTTTATGTAACTTTAAGTTATTAAAATTATTAAAAATGAAAGAACATTTTTAGTAAAGAATTAACAGCACTAAAAATTATAGACGGGAAAGCTAGTATTTAACGTACTTTCAATGAAATGTTTCATATGTTCAATAAGTAACAGAGGCAGTTGAAATTTTAGAAAAATCAGATTTGGAGCAACTTCAATTAACAATTTTTAGCACCAGAAAGAATGTCCAAGTCATGAGGTTCAAAAGTCCTTTCAATTTATAAAAACGATAGTGTTATTAATAACACTAGCAAACAGCTACCAATTGTTTACATGTCTGTGATTATGCTAAATTACTTTATGCTTTCATCTCATCTGATCTGTAAAGTTCCATGAAGAAGTAATTATACTTTAGATTTTCAAGAGAAGGAAAAATATCTTTAAAGGGCTCAAGAAACCCACCTAACAAAGATCAAGACAGTAATCACAGGGTTGGGACTTGAAACCAGGTGAGGCTAATTCAGGAGCCAGCCTTTCTTCTGATGCCTATCTCTTCTTTATGCACCCCCGACTCTGGCACCCCAACTCCAACCAATGTGGAGTTAGAGATTGACATGCTACATAACGACTTTACCACTAAGCTACCTAAAGCCACACCCTACCCCCACCAGTCATTTTCTATACTTGGAATCATTGCTGAAATTTCTCTGGCAAAACAAACAGGAATTCAATGTTTGAAAAAAAAATCTATTTCCCTCAATGAATATTTTCCCTCTAAGTTTTCAAATGAATGACTAGACCATGATCTTTATGAAGAGGAGTTGAAAGACGCATAATTTTTCCGTAACCTTATTTTACTCCTTAAACTGAAAAAAAATGGCAATGTGTATAGATAACATCTCCTAAATGCATATAATTTTGCTTGGGATGGCTTACCAAGGAGAAATTCATGAGGTTACATGAATTTCCTGTTTCCTTTCAAATCTACAGGAAGAAAGAGAGATTCTCCAGGGCTTGTGATGTCACCATGCCACATTAATGAAATGACATCAGGATGATAAAAAGGAAGCATCCTTGATGGTGTTTTCCAGCACAGGACATGGATAATATGATTTTCAATGACCTTTCTCCAGATTTCCTTCATGACTGTTGGCAGCATGGGGTTAGGGAGCACCTCAACAAACAAAATGATCTGGTTTGTTCATAGCACTCCTATTCTCTCAAATAAGTTATGGGCCACACATTATCTGGGCACTAAGAAAACAGAATTGGCCTTGTACTAAGAGTTGAAATAAAAATTGTGCTACTCACAAGGTATTTAATCTAGTTTCTAGAAATTGTCTAATTCATAACAAGGGCTCCATAAGTATGTGTTTAATAAGAAGATGAATGAGGAGCTAGAATGACGGCTCAGTGGTTAAAAGCATGTAGTGGTTTCTATGACCCCCATAGAAAGTGTTTGAATGCTTAGCCTATAGGGAATAACACTATTAGGAGGTGTGGCCTTGTTAGAAGAAGTATGTCACTGTAGGGATGGGGATTTGAGATCTCCTATACTCAAGGTAGCACAGAGTCTCCTTCTGTTACCTGAAGATCAAGATGTAGATCTCTCAGCTTCTCCAGCACTATGTCTGCCTGCACACTACCATGCTTCCTGCCATGATGGTAATGGACTAAACCTCTGAGACTGTAAGTCGCTCCAATGAAATGTTTTCCTTTATAGGAGTTGCAGTGGTTACGATGTCTCTTCATAGCAATGAAACCCTAATTAAGACAGAGCACTTGCTGTTCTCCCAGATGACCTAGGTTTGATTTTCAGAACCCACAAGGCAGCTAACAACCATCTGTAACTACAGGTTCAGGGGACTCTGCCACCTTTTTTCCAGTCTCTAAGTACACCAGGGATACATGTGATGCACAAACATACATGCGAGCACAACACTCATACACATGAAATAAGAGTAAATCTTTTAAAAACCATGAACAAAAACAAGAATGAGTAGATTGTAACCAGGAATCAATTTCCTTTTTCTTAAAAGGTGACACTCCTCTGTAAGTTTCTTTGAAGTAGCAGAGATAATGTTATCATGTGCCTGGTATACAGAATACAATCATTGGTAGTTATTACTATCAGATATGGCAGATGGCAAAAAGAAGGTTCTGAACATCTTACGGCATATACTCATGGTAGTTTGAATGAGAACTGTCTTCACAGGCTCATGAGTTTGAATACTTGGTCCCCAGCTGGACAAGGAGGTGCACAGGGATAGAACATTTAGGGTATAGAGCCTTGATGAAGAAAGTATGTAACAGAGGGCATGCTTTGAGAGTTTATAACCTTGCCCCACTTCCAGTTTGTTTTGTTTTGTGTGTTGCAAAAATGTGATTAGCCAGCTTGCTACTCTGAATGCCTCCTGCCATGTCTTCCTCATCATTATGGATTTTCCCTCTAGAACTATAGGACAAAATGTTCAAATTATAAATGAAAAATTACTATAGTTGGGAGGACCCACTGCTAAACTGAGTCTGTAGGTACTTCATACCTGAGTCCTCAATGGTCAGAGACAGAAAAAGGAACCAGTTAATGTAGTTTAGGAAAAATTGACAAAATACAGTGTCAATTTCCAAACTTGGTCTCAGTTTGATAAGTTTCTTCAAATTAGCAGCATGGAGAATTTAAAGTATCAAAACATATACTTTCCTACTATGTTACACTAGAATTCTTTTTCCTTTCCCCTCAAAACTCCAAGGCTTCTTTTTATTGTTCAGGCTGACCTTGAACTCTTGACCTTCCTGCCTCACTCACTAGAGTAGCTGAGACTACAAGTGCATCCTACAGTACCCAGCTCAATGATCTCTGAACTGGTCTTTTTTCCATGCATAACTTCATCCCATTAGGCATTAGGCATTGAAGCCTTTCAAAAACATTATTTCACTGCCTTATGCATTTCTTCTGAATGTTGATGCACTATATATGATATAAAAAAACCACAATTGTTAATGTTGGCATTTTGTCTAGGCTCTGCCCAGCAGTTATCTGGCAACAGCCAGGTGTGCCTGACTCACTATAAAATGGGCTGCTTGCCCTCTCCTCACTCTCTTGCCTTCTTCCTGTTGCTCTCTCTTGCTCCTGCTCCCTTACCCACTTCCCACTCCCCTCCCCATCTCTCTCCATGTGCTCATGGCTGGCCTCTATTCCTCTTTTCCCTCTCCTCTGCCTTTCTCTGTCTCTACACCCTCTCAACTCCCCAATGCCCTGAATAAACTATTCTATATTATACCATCATGTGGCTGGTCCCTCAGGGGAAAGGGATGCCTCAGCATGAGCCCACAGAGGCACTCCCCCCCCCCCACATGATACCATGCCTCCATCAAACATAACTCTGGTCTCTTATCTTTTTATAAAACACAATTAATATCACCAAAAATTATTTATGCTGTTAGTCTTCCAGTGGAGGATATAAATTTTTTTTTATTAAAAACTCAAATTTTATCATTGGCAACAAATAACACCGGTTCTTTTACTTGAAAGTGACTGAATTACTTTTGTTTTGTAGAAAATGTTTCCCAAATGCCCAGTCTATATAAGTGTAATTTGTCTGTCAGGCTGTAAAAAACGACTTCAAGAAAGGCAGGGAGAAGCAACTAGTGTAGCTCATGAAACCCCACATGTGCTTCTCTTTGAGACAACTAGAATGTATTGGTTCACATCATCTAACAAAAGGGCTAAAATTTAAATAAAAAAATAATAATAAAAAAAAACAACACAAAAATGCCAAAATCCTGTTTGCTTCTTTAAGGATACTCTTAACTGGCCTTTTCCTTTTACAATTGTAAGTGAGTGGCAGTGGTGGATATTCCTAATCCATGAGGATTTGTGCCAAGAGGCTTGACTTCCCACTAAGATGATGACTGTTTAGGAACCATTGCTTTGAGCCATTCCTGTAAATGTTATCACACTGGAAAGGGAAACCACAACTAAACTACAAAAACAATGCAAAGTGAAACAAAACCTAAAATAATTGTGATCTTGCAGACTTCCTGAACCAGAGCTTCTGGAGTCCATGGTCTACACTCTGCAAGACACAAGCTATCACAGTGTTGCCTGTGATGAGGAAAATAAGAACAAAAATGTCTTCACTTTCTCCTCACCCTGAGGGAATCTGATCCCTCAGCTGGTCTTTTAAAAGACTGCCTAGGAAACCATGCTCTGCAAAGTTATAGAGAAAACAAAATACCTGAGCTTTTGTTTTGTATAGGCTTTAAAGGCACTGGAATGCACAAATCCCCTCCCCCATTACACTTAAATGGGGCCAAAAAGAAGTACCCCAGACCCCAAGCTTCAGCTTGGAGCACTTGAAAACTCTTTTTTTCCCTGGCAGCATGAGAAAGGGTAAACTATTTTTATTTAAGCTTTCCCATGAACACAGCAATGCTTTACTGGAGCTTTTGGATTTGTTAGCAACAACAAAAAACCACTGGTTCATTCATTTTTCTTTTTTTGTTATAAAGTAAGAATGTAAAGTAAGGTTAAATTTCCAGGAAAATGTAAATTATGTTTAAAGCCACAGGAATCCCACAGCTCCTTGCCTCAGGGGTGTGTCTCAGGCTCAAGTCACACAAATAAGGAGGAACAACTGACATGTGAAAAATTCAATTTGCAATGTATAGTCACTGGATTTTCTAGATAATTAAAGATAAGCAATTCTTTCAACTAATCAATATTACAGCTATAAATCAACAGAAATAAATGTCACATCTGACAAATGATTATAACCTAACTGCTAGTTTTAGGGAATTAACCATTTCTGAACATAACTTCACTGTTCTATGTCTGAGGAACTATGAGATTTTATTGGGTTATTAGTGCTAGATGCCTAAAACCATATTCATTTTTCATAGTACATATGCTTTAAAAGATGTTCTTTAGGATGTTTTATATTTAAATGGGAAAAATGGCAAGGTCATCAGTAACATTTTATTTCCATGTACTTTACCTTGTATCACATTTAACACTTCATTGGATGATCGTTTTCCCATGATAATCAGGAAGAGTGGAAACTGATCTGTCTTTTGAGTCCGAATAGTTTGTGCAATAACGCTGCCAAAGTGTCTATTGCACATTGTCAGAAATCTAAAATAAAACAAAATCCAAAATAAGTTTCAAACAAATTTATTAGATCTAAAATGCCATTACTAATTATGTAAAGATTAGGCAGCCTAACTTACATCAGTATGAAAAATTTTACTAGGTTGAGTCTTCAACTAAATCTTTAATAGAAAAGAAGGAAGCATACTCTAAATGCTGTCAGGGGCTGGCAGCACAGGATTCTTAAGTCTCAAATATTGCAAGATGTACTACTTTTTAAACTATAAGAAAATAAAAGAATTTCCAGGAGAGATTTCCTTAACGAGGATAAATAAGAGTGTGATACAAAGGAAGCTGATTAGCATCATTCTAAAAATAGATTTAGCAACATTTCCCTAAGTCCTTAGAATCAAGAACTTCATGGAAGCACTGTGTTTCCTCTAGAAGTAGTAGGTCTTCTAGTTTTGTATTTAGTATAGAATAAAAGCAATTCTAAGCTTTTGGCCAAAAAAGCTCAGAGATATTAGCATACTGAAGTCTAGCATTAGTATTCTTAACACGATCTGGAATAAATGAAAAAACTGATAAAGCTTTTCTCTTCTATTAGAGGACTGTTTGAAATTAGCATTTCTTTCAAGAGAAAAGGGTAGCTTATGATATGTTTTCAGATCTGATGGTAAAAAGTAAATGTCATAATAATAATGAATTATGAAAGACCAAATGCAAATATAGAATGCTTTAATAAGATCCAATTTAATAAAGTCTGTAAAAATAATGGACTTTTAATAACACAGGTCACAAAAGGCAAAACAGTGGAAATTCTGGAGACTAGCCACTGGTACTAGCTTATTAATTCTTAATTATGTTCATGAAAGGCAACTTAAATCGTGTGTTTTCTTATGCCTTATGATAATATTTTAGGTAACAACTCCTCTGAAATGTATGTTCTAGTTGATGAGCAAAGTCCTGTCGTCACATGCATTAGAAGGTAAATCTATTTGAAAAGACAAATGGTATTAAAATGTCATGTGCTCAGATTCACTTGATAACCAATTCAAAACAGAATCAAACCTCTTAATTTTTAAAGCCAATACATTTTCTGTCAATAGAAATTCATTTCAGAAATTTAGGCTGAATCTTTTGTAAAACCCGTGCTGTGACTACAGAAAGTAGATCTTGTTAAGGGCAGCTAGACCTGTCAGCTAGAGTGTCAAGACAAGTTAGCACCACTGTGGTACGTTCATTGGGAGGCAGGTTCATATACACATTTAGTGCAGCAATAACCAGACCTCATAGCAATTTGAAATGACAAGGCCTTAAGAAATCCATTGTCGGCCATGAAATATCAGTGCCCCCATGAAAATTCAAATCTTCACATTCCACAACTATTATGGGATAAAAGGTTCTCAAGCAGACTAAGCTTCCATACCAAATTTCACACTCATAAAGCTTTAACTCATCAACAGAGATGTGTAAATCAGGAGACTAGCAAGTTAGGGTCTCAGTTTTCTTTATATGTCTTACTAAAATATTTGAAGTCAGCCTTGACCCTGAGCTGATCATTGGCAACCTCTAAAATTAAAGATGTCAAAAAACAGTTGGAATGCTATTTCCTACAAAAGGAGAAAACTAAGTCCTTCTTGCTTTCACACCAATGGATTGAGCGGATATCACATAGTAGATGCCCATCATAGCACTGGCCTCACTAGCTAAACAGGATGCCCTCTGGCCCCTTGAAAGGAAAGGAGTACACAATGGAGAGGGTAGAAAGAAGACTACCAAAGAGAGAGGGAAACATGACAGAGGGGAACGGGAGGAAGGGAGAAGTAAACGGAAAGGCAGGAATAGACGATCGTGTCAGCCAAAATTTTAGTTCAAAACAAGAAAGACAGATACAGTAAAACCAACCTATTTTAACAGAAAAAGTATGTTTCTCACATTTGTGGTATTGTTCCCTTTGAACAGTTAAAATTATTTCAGAATACGTGATGGATGGGGCAAAATTGTCAATCCATCTGCAACTCACTCATTATGTTTTAGTCAAATTTCATGAAGCAATAAATAAATGGTTGCTACAACCATTAGATTCCAGCATTTTTGACTCCAAAGTGGGAAATAACCATTTTACAACACTGGAGAATCTCTTATTTTCTTTTTGAACTGTAGAGGACTTAAATAAACCAATGACTATAGACTTTATTTGAAGAAGGAAATAAGTTATTAGGGGGTGGCTCAGTGGGAAAGGAAGGGCACTTGCTGTGGAAGCATGAGCACCTGAGGAGAGTCCCGGCATCCAGGATAAGAGAAGCCAGCAGCCTCAGCACTAAGCAGGTGAGAAGCAAAGGACTGCTGAAGCTTACTGCCTTCCAGTCTAGATCAGGATTTAGTGAGAAATCCTGTCACAATTGAATAAAGCAAAGATTACTAGAGCAGGAAGTCAACATCCTCTAGTCTTCATGCAACTGCAAAAGGATGTGTACATATACCTCCAAAATAAAGTTTAAAAAAAAGGGCCAAATGATGAAAACAAAACAAAACAAAAAAACCTCCTCTCTTCTAATTTTTTGAGACATGTTCTCATGCAGCCCCCGATGACCTCAAACTCCTGATCCTTCTTCTTCCTTGCAAGTGCTGGAATTACAGGTGTGTGCCACCACACTTGCCTCAAGGAAGTTAAAGTCTATAAACTTACTGCTTTTTTAGTATGACAGTTACTGTTTTTGAATTAAAAAAGATGGAGGTTGCAATACTATCACTAAATGCTTCAATCGGATTGCCACGAGTTTGAAGATGACTCCAACATAAAGTGGAAAGAACACATTTTTAACACACCTACCCTTTTACAAGGAAGAAATGAAGTAGGATATAGAATACATTCAAACTTGCTTTTAGTATTTGGTAGACCCTCAAAACTAGTTTTCATGTTGTTATTCTTCAATGCTTAATGATATTTAGCAATGAAAAACTGTTTGTATGCCTGTGTCTGTCTGAATGTGTAAGAATGTGGGAGAGCATGTGGCAGGGTATACATGCGGAAAGAGGGAAACATGCTGGAGTTAGTTCTATTCTACCTCATGGTTCCTAGGGATGAACTTGAATCAGTAGGGATGGTGTCAACTACCTTTACCAACTGAACTATCTGCTATGTAACATTTTCATCATTTTATGATAAAATGGCATGTTCATACTAACACTAAAAATATTTTTGCACAACAAAACAGTAACTAAACAAAAGCAATTACTGCTTTTATTGTCAAAGAACAGAGCAGGGCAGATAGCTCAGTCAGTAAAGTTCTTGCCATACACTATGAGGATCTGAGTTCAATCAATAAGTCCCATATAAAAATCCAGTACTTGAAATCCTAGTCAAAGGGGATGGAGACAGGAAGATGTCTGGTTCTCTCAGGCCAGCTAGCCTAGCCTAAACAGTAAGCCCACATCTCTGGGAAGAACCATGCTTCATAAAATAAGGTAGCTCCTGAGGAATACCTGATATTAACCTCTGGCTTCCATGTGAAGACATATGCACAAATGTAGGGATATATGCACATATAGCAACATGATATTTAATAACCACATATTTAATAAAAGGTTACTCAGCAGTCCAACCTAATAGCCTGCAGTAATTGCAGTAATTATTACCCAATACTTTGAGTCAAACCTTCATATACCGTGCTTTAGCTGCAGTTGCTCACCAAATTCTTTTGATTTTGGTTTAAGAAAGTTCTTCTCGGGGGGGGGGGGGGAGGCCAAGGCAGCTTTCTATCAAGAATGGGCCTCTTAGTTTACATATGTGCACATGTTCAGGGTTTGATCAGTGTTCACTGATGGATACTGAAAGAACAGAGTGGAAGACAAGGAACATAAAGGTCACACCCAATCTCACTAACACAATGCCTTTCTTACCTTTTCCATTTAATAGGAAAATATAGTGAAGCTCCTTTAACTTAAGTATGATTTATCAAGCATGCCAAAAACAGGCCAGTCATAGAGTTATCATTTTGACTACAACTTCATTTTTACAATTCCTTCCTCCCCATCATTCAGTTCCTTTCTGGAGTTCCAGCTGGAAATGTTCTTCAGCACTGCTGGGATAACCCCTTCTGCCCTTTGAGGTAGCTTTGAGTTTTGTAGTCTTAAGTCTTTGATCTATATTTAGTTAGGTAAACAAGTACAGAGCAAAACTGCAGAGACTATATACTCAGTGATCCTCAACTTCTAGTGTCCCAGGGAGTAAGTTTCCCTGGAGGCTCTGACTAGAACTGGGTGAGGCATAGGAAGCAGTCCCTTTAGCAGATGTCTTTTCCCCGGCATTGTTCACATTTGGAACATTTTTCAAGAAGTCCTTTAAGTTTTCTTTTAAGGCTTTTGGTTGTCTCTGAATGCAATCAGAAGGAGTCATCCTAAAGATATTTTAGGTAATGCAGCTTCCCTGAACTATATCTTGTTTCCTTAGGTAATGTTAATTCCTACTAGTTTGCTTAGTATGGTGAGCTCAGATCTGCTGTAGCACACCTAAGCAAATAGCTCACAAGTCTATGAGCTACAGGTCATAGACAGAAAACAAAGCAGGAAGTGGGAGGTTATAGTACAAAACCCAATGTTTAGGGAAGACCTCACTGCAATGTTTACATTTGACCAAAAGTTCAAAAGAAGTGAAAGTGAAGTCAACAGCAGGAAAAGAAAACAACAAATACAAAGACATTTAAACGGAAGAGTCTCATGTATTTAAGGTAACAAGAATCTAGGTTACTTCACTTGGGATAGTTTTCAGTTCCATTAAGTTACCTGAAAGTTTCATGACTTCATTTTTCTTTACAGATAATAGAATTCTACTGTGTGTAGATACGGCATTTTCATTATCATTCATCAGCTGAAGGACATCTAGGGTGTTTCCATTTCCCAGCTATTCCAAATTGAGAGCATTACTTAACAAGGCTGATGAAGTATCTATTAAATACAATACTGAGTTTTCTCAGTATATGCCAGAGAATGGTAGAACTAGGTCTTACAGTAGATCTATTTCTTGCCTTTTGAGAATTCTTCACATTGATTTCCACAGTGGCCACAAACCATCAATAGTGAATCAGGATTGCTCTCTCCTAGAATCTTCACCAGCATTTGTTGTTAGTTGTTTTCTTGATTTTAGCCATTCTGAGGCAAAAACAAACCTCAGAATAGTTTTAATTCTTATTTCCTGATTGCTAATGATGTTGATCTTAGCTCTGAATCTTTAGACTTGAGTAAATAACCTGAAGTTATCACAGAAGTCAAAAAGTAAAAAGGATGATGAAGGGATAGGGATGGGAGGGAAGTCAACAGCAGGCAAATGGGTATGGGTGTGTGTGTGTGTGTGTGTGTGTGTGTGTGTGTGTGTGTGTGTATGTGTGTGTGTGTGTGAGACCTCTATCTGTGAAAAGAAAAAGGAATGTAATAGAAAGGGAGAGGGAAGAAGAAAATAACACTAAGGATGTTAGGAAAAGCCATAGGAAAAAATTATTTTATAAACTTACTTAAAAACACAAATAGTATACATGGATTATGCCACACAGGGTAGTAATGCTCCCCAAGAAACAAAGCCCCAGTTCAGGCATGGGAAACCTCCCTTTGAGGTGTTAAGTCAGGGAATTCCAACAGACTCCAGGCTATAGAGTCTACTGCCATTCCCTGTGGTTGCCTCCAAAAACTTGAAGTTAAGGCCCTACTCCTAAAGATACCACACACTTCAGACAAAGAATGTGGAGTTGGAACTGAGCTAGAATCTTCCTCCTTGAGGACCAATTCTCATATTATCCAAAGGTGCTACGTAAGCTGCCAAGGGATAAGAACAATTAATAGTCCTAAAATAGATCATAGCTGTAAAACCTATGAATAAATATGACAGTTCTGGCAAGATAGCCTCAAAAATTGCAATAGCATCACACAACCAACAACTGAGATGTAAAGCTAATCCACATGAGGGATTTCATGCCTAACACTATAAATCTAACCAATTACCTGTGGTTAGCAGGTAACAAACTACCTTTGAGGAGAACTCACCATTGTCATTTTCTTAAATGAATGTAATTTTTAAGTGTATTCTAAGTACTTCTCTTTATACCTACAGGTAAGGGTAGCTCTTACCTTTCATCAAATAACCTTCTTTTTATAAAAGCTAGAGACAATTACAGAAATTCACAGCTGGTTAAAATATAAAGAATTGGGTAACTAGACCCAACCGGTATATCTATAATGCAACCCCTACACCTAAGGTTCAGGGATCGATCATATAGGAGAGAAGATGGAAAGAGTGTAGGAGGCAGATTCTGGTTGCTAGGTAGTGTCTCCAAAAACATGTCAAGTTTTCTGCACTCAAGGAATCACAGCAATATGGTTGCTGATACGAGACCTGCATAACGACAACACTAGTTAATACAACAAAGTAGACAGGAAATTATGACAGGGCCTTACCCCAGATGAAAAGCTGCATATAATCAGTGGCTGCTGAAAGACTGAGAATCAGACTTTTCCAGAGACAAGCCACCCGACAGCTTATCCAGTCCCTATACACAGCTCCAAACATGTGTACAAAATAAAAGCAGTATTAAATGGGCTAACAAGGTGAGGGTATTTTTTTTTAATATTTGCTTTTGTATGTGTATGTGTAAATAAAACAAAACTAACTGCAGAAAAGAAAGTCATGAACTTGAGTATTAGAAAGGGGGATGGAAAGGGCTGGAAGCAGGAAGGACAATGGCTTATGCTCTAAGAACAAGAATTGACAAATGGGACCACATAAAACTGCAAAGCTTCTGTAAGGCAAAGGACACTGTCTATAGGACAAAATAGCAACCAACAGATTGGAAAAAGATCTTTACTAATCGTACATCTGACAGAGAACTAATATCCAATGTATACAAAGAACTCAAGAAGGTAGACACCAGAGTGTCAAATAACCCTATTAAAAAATGGAGTACAGAGCCAAACAGGGAATTTTTCAACTGAGGAAACTTGAATGGCTCTGAAGCACCTAAAGAAATGTTCAGCATCCTTAGTTATCAGGGAAATGCAAATCAAAACAAACCTGAGATTCCACCTCACACCAGTCAGAATGGCTAAGATGAAAAACTCAGGGGACAGCAGATGCTGGAGAGGATGTGGAGAAAGAGGAACACTTCTCCATTGCTGGTGGGATTACAAGCTGGTACAACTACTCAGGAAATTAGTTTGGCAGTTCCTCAGAAAATTGGACACAGTACTACCTGAAGACCCAGTTATTCCACTCCTGGGCATATACCCAAAAGATGCTCCAACATGTAATAAGGACACATGCTTCACCATGTTCATAGCAGCCTTATTCATAATAGCCAGAAGCTGGAAAGAACCCAGATGTCCTTCAACAGAGGAATGGATACAGAAATTGTGCTCTCTCTCTCTCTCTCTCTCTCTCTCTCTCTCTCTCTCTCTCTATATATATATATATATATATATATATATATATATTCAGCTATTAAAAACAATGAATTAATGAAACTCTTAGGCAAATGGATGGAACTAGAAAGTGTCATCCTGAGTGAGGTAACTCAATCACAAAAGAACACACATGGTATGCCTCACTGATAAGTGGATATTAGTCCCAAAGCTCAAAATAAACATGTTACAATTCACAGACCACAGGAAGCTCAAGAAGATGGAAGACCAAAGTAGGGGTGCTTTGGTTCCTCGGAGAAAGGGAACAAAATATTCACAAGAACAACTATGGTAACAAAGTGTGGAGCAGAGACTGAAGGAAAGGCCACCCAGAGACTGTCCTACCTGGGGAGTCATCCTATAAACAGTCACCAAACCCCAAAACTACTATGGATGACAAGAAGTGCGTACCGAAAGGAGCCTGTTATGGTTATCTTTTGGAGGGGCCATGCCAGAGCCTTATAGATACAGAGGCGAATACTAGCACCCAACCATTGGACTGAGTGCAGGGTTCACAATGGAGGAGTTGGAGGGCAGACTGGAGGAGCAGGGTGGGGGTGGGGGGGTTGCAGCCCCATGGGAAGAACAAGGAAACCAGATGCCCCAGGGCTCCCAGGGACTAAGCCATCAACCAAGGGGTACACATGGTTCCAGCCAAAAGAGTGGCAGAGGAATGCCTTGTTGGGCATCAGTGGGAGGAGAAGTCCTTGGTCCTGTGAAGGCTCAATAGAGGCCCCTGTATGGGTAAATCGAGTGGGGGGTCGTGGGAGTGGGTTGGGTGGAGGAGCATATTCTTGGAGGCAGGGTGTGGGGGAATGGGTTGGGGGTTTTCGGGGAGGGGGGAAACCGGGAAGAGGCATAGCTTTTGAAATGTAAATGAAGAATATATTCAATTAAAAAAAAGAAAATGATGTAAATATAATACTTAAGCATGGAATTTTAAAAAAGTTTTAAAAAGTTCACAAGAAGATGAGTATGGCTAGTGTAAATCAAAACATAAAAGACAAAACAGAAGCCTGTTACTATATGGTCAAAACTGCTATAACAATAGTCAAGAAAAAATGAAAACGACCTCTGAATTTGAAAACACATTACAAGGCTTAATATACAAGTAACCTTTACACACTAATGAGTAAAAGATAAGCAAATATGTATAGGACAGCCTGCAGAAGCAGGTAAGTTTAAGACATATGTGAGTGCTCAAAATAAGCAACAACGTGCAAATCCAATTTATTTTTTATTTTAAAAGATTTACTAAATTTATTATCTTTTGAGTATTAGTGTTAGCCTGCATGTATGTCTGTGCACCATGTGTTTACCTGTTGCTAACAGACATCAGAAGAGGATGTCAGATCTCCCGGGATTGGAGTTAAAGAAGGTTGTGAGCAACCATGTGGATGTTGGGAATTGAACCTCTGCAAGAGCAGTAAATGCTCTTACCACTGACCCAAAACTCAAACCTTGAGCTAAACTTTATAAGATTAACAAAGATAAAGAAAAGCCACTTCATACATGAGTGAAACTGCTATCAACAATATCATTGGTAATTTGATGGTATATATTAAAATTATATGTGTATATATCTTCAAATTATCACTTTTATACTTGGATGTTTAGTTAATAGATATGCTTGCATGAAAATTATCAGTGTACAAAATCAAAATTATCATTGTAGGCTGATAACTGCATAACATTCAACTATCACTTAAATGTTTATCATGGTAATATGCTGGCATTTGAGATAGGTGAATAATATTCCACTGAGTAAATGTACATCTTATTGTGTTTGCAACAATTCTGAGCTAGAGGAGCATTTTCAGTTTTAATCACTATGAAGCATATAATAAAATGAACATCTTCAAATATTTACTTAAGAGAAAGTCTGTGAAGCAGATTAATTGCGCAAGAAGGCACAAATACTTAATGATTATTGATCCACATTATAAAATTGTTTTCTAAAAGGTTGGTACAATGTCCTTTCAAGCATATTGTAGACATTAGACATACAGGCAGACTAAGGGCAATTTTAAGAAAACAATGTAATTTGGGGAGGACTGAATTGGAAAAGCATTTCTTATTTGTTTGAAGCTTAAATTTTCTATTAAGTTGTGTCAATAAATTGCTAGCCAGAATTTAAAAACAACACACACACACAGACACAACCTACATAATATTTTGCTATTGTTTGGTGGTACAGGGGAACAAATATAACCTTACATATGCTAGCAAATCAAACTGTGCAATCTCTTATTCTCCTTGTTATGTATAAATCACACTTGGTAAAAAGGCTTTGAGACCCGACAATTTAGTAACAGGGAGGAGGAGGGTAGTTAATAAATTATAATTATAATTTATAATTATTTGGAGAATAACAATGATCTTAAGTCACTTTTTCTTACCAGTTTAACTGGAGCATCTCTAATCTAAAATACCCAAAACCTGTCATGTTGGCAATATAAAAAATTCCAGATCTTTTACTATTTTGGATTCTTAGATAGCTCAATTTGTTGTCTATGTAAATGTTCCCAAATATAAAAGTAACATTTCTCCAGACACTTGCATTAAGTACTGCTTTTTCTAAGCCGGGCATGGTGGCATACAACTTTAATCCCAGCACTCAGAGGACAGAGGCAGATGAGGATTTCTGTGAGTTTTAGGCCAGCTGGGTCGACAAAGTGAGTTCTATGACAACCAGGGCTGTTATACAGAGATACCTTGTCACAGGAGTACTGGGAGTGGGTATTAGAACTACATACATGTAGTAAGAGCAAAAACATTATTTTAAGTCATGAAAATCTGCCATTGAAGTTTAAGCTTAAATTTTCTTAAATGTACATCACAGAATGTTAGCTGGAAGGACTAATAAAATAATTCCAACTCCTCTAGCAATGCAGAGAAGACTTCAAGTGCTATAGAAGGGGTAGTGGTGGTGCACGCCTTTAATCCCAGCACTTAGGAGGCAGAGGAAGGTGGATTTCTGAGTTCGAGGCCAGCCTGGTCTACAGATTGAGTTCAAGGAGAGCCAGGGCTACACATAGAAACCCTGTCTCAAAAAGTCAAAAACAAAAACAAAACAAAACAAAAACAAAAAAAGGGGGGGGCGCTGGAGAGATGGCCCATTGGTTAAGAGCACTGCCTGTTCTTCCAGAGGTTCAGAGTTCAATTCCCAGCAACCACATGGTGGCTCACAACCATCTGTAATAAGATCTGAGGCCCTCTTTTGGTGTGTCTAAAGACAGCTACAGTGTGTGCATATACATAAAATAAATAAATCTTTGCCGGGCAGTGGTGCTGCATGCCTGTAATCCCAGCACTTGGGAGGCAGAGGCAGGCGGATTTCTGAGTTCGAGGCCAGCCTGGTCTACAGAGTGAGTTCCCGGACAGCCAGTGCTATACAGAGAAACCCTGTCTCGAAAAAACAAAAAACAAAACAAACAAACAAAAAAGTAGAAATTAAAAAAAAAGTGCTATAGAAGAGCAGTGAACATTAAATTCTAGACAACATTTCCTCTTGTTTTTACTATTTGCTAGACAATAAACAGAAGGGACTACTGGATATATGACAAGACAATGACTTTTGTCCTGATGACACTGAGAATATTTTGGCTTCCACTAATCAAAGGCTACAAACAGTAGTGTGGTCTATAACTGGGACAGGAGACAGCAGTTGTTGGCGAGGATGTGGAGAAAGAGGAACACTCCTCCACTGCTGGTGGAATTGCAAGCTGGTACAACCACTCTGGAAAGCAGTCTGGCAGTTCCTCAGAAAACTGGGCATGACACTCCCGGAGGATCCGGCTATACCACTCCTGGGAATATACCCAGAGGCTTCCCCTGCATGCAATAAGGACACATGCTCCACTATGTTCATAGCAGCCTTATTTATAATAGCCAAAAGCTGGAAAGAACCCAGATGTCCCTCAACGGAGGAATGGATTCAGAAGATGTGGTATATCTACACAATGGAATACTACTCTGCAATTAAAAACAATGACTTCACGAAATTCCTAGGCAAATGGTCAGATCTTGAAAATATCATCCTTAGTGAGGTAACCCAATCACAAAAGAACACACATAGTATGCAGTCACTGATAAGGGGATATTGACCCAGAATCTCGGAATACCCTAGACACAATCCGCATATCAATAGATTTCTAAGAAGATGGAAGGAGAGACCCCTGGTCCTGGAAAGACTGGATGTAGGGGAACGCCAGGACAGAGTAATGAGAGGGGGTTGAATGGAGAAAAGAGGGAGGGAAGGGGGCTTATGGGACTTTCCTGGAGGGAGGAAATGGGAAAGGGGAAATGATTTGGAATGTAAATAAAAAAAAAAAAGTTTAGATTATATTCTAGGGGAAAATACAGAGAATGAGAGATTAAAATTTATAATGCAAGGTTATGTTTTTGGACCCTTACCAGGAAATGAATCTACTCTTATCTACCTCTAATCTTTTTTTTTTCTAAGTTTTTTTATTTACATTCCAAATTATTTCCCCTTTCCCGTTTCCTCCCTCCCCGAAAGTCCCATAAGCCCCCTTCCCTTCCTCTTTTCCCCATTCAACCCCCTCTCGCTTCTCTGTCTCGGCATTCCCCTACATCCAGTCTTTCCAGGACCAGGGGTCTCTCCTTCCATCTTCTTGGAAATCTATTGATATACGAATTGTGTCTAGGGTATTCCGAGATTCTGGGTTAATATCCCCTTATCAGTGACTGCATACCATATGTGTTCTTTTGTGATTGGGTTACCTCACTAAGGATGATATTTTCAAGTTCTGACCATTTGCCTAGGAATTTCGTGAATTCATTGTTTTTAATTGCAGAGTAGTATTCCATTGTGTAAATATACCACATCTTCTGAATCCATTCCTCCGTTGAGGGACATCTGGGTTCTTTCCAGCTTCTGGCTATTATAAATAAGGCTGCTATGAACATAGTGGAGCATGTGTCCTTATTGCACGCAGGTAAAGTCTCTGGGTATATGCCCAGGAGTGGTATAGCCTGATCCTCCGGGAGTCTTAACATACATTTATTATATGAATAGGCCAATTCATGCTTCAGTAACCTTTAACCACACAAGGACGATGTTGGAAAAAGAGCCTTCTCTTTCTGTTTTTACTTCTGAAACCTGTTCAATCTACAAATAGTATAAATTATGATAGTCTTCAGGGTTCCCAATGAGTTTCTCCCTTTATTTAGACCTTCAAAATGTAGGTGTTGATTGACGAGTCTGTGATTATATACTTTCTTTGTGATGTTTTTATACAAATTAGACTTTTGTATAATTACATTTTTAAAACCACCTATTGATTTAGGAAACCTGCAAATCATCCAAATATTAACATATTCTATTGCATGTAGCACAGTCATGAGGGAAGAACAAAGACACTGAAGACAGACAAGCCTCACATTGTCATTTATTAGCTGTTTCTTTAGACAACTTTATATGAGTCTCTGCTGTCTTGTCTACATATTGAAGAAAATGATATCTAATTTCAGAATTAAATTTATTCTTTATTCTAAAGCTGGCTAGATTCTCTTGAATTCTGATATGTACACATAATTTCATATTTAAAAAGAAGTATCATTCTCACAGATGAGAAATGTAGGAAAGCTAAGACTCCACATACAAGAATAAATTTTAAGATATAAAAGATCAACATAGGAAAGTATTAGTACTTCTGTCATTCATCAAAGCTTCCAATCAATAATGAACCTGTAACTCAGAGTTAGTAAGGGTGCACATCACTTGAAACAACTGATGCTCGATAAGAAGCAGCAGGCACACTGACAGTGCCAGGTTTCCCCCAGTCTCTATCTGCCTGCCATGTGTCACAGCATCAAAGAGCAGTATTTATGGACCAGACTACCTAAGCTCCCTAAAGAAAAGAGAATTACTGAAAAAAGAATTAACCTAAAGCCCTCTATTTTCTACATTAGTATTCTAAAATTTAAATTGAAAAAATTGTTATTTGCAAAAAAAAAAACAGTAGAAAATAGCTGTCTATTGCTGTACTTAATGATTCTCAAGTAGAAAAGTCATAGACTAAAATTCATTCTTGAAACTTAATGTCAGGAAATCTGGAGAGGGATTGTTAGGATTCCATAGTACGAAAGTAACGATGATGTGTAATGAGGGGGAAGAACCTCGAGCACATGGGCACAGGAGAAAAATACCTGAACAGAACACCAATAGCTTAAGCTCTAAGATCAAGAATTGACAAATGGGACCTCATAAAATTATAAAGTTTCTGTAAGGCAAAGGACACTGTCAAGAGGACAAAACAGCAACCAACTAACTGGGAAATGATCTTTACCAACCCTACATCTAACAGAAGGCTAATATCCAATATATACAAAGAACTCAAGAAGTTAGACTCCAGAGAGCCAAATAACCCTATTAAAAAATGGGGTACAGGCTAAACAGGGAATTCTCAACTGAGGAATACCAGATAGCTGAGAAACACATAAAGAAATGTTCAACATCCTTAATCATCCAGGAAATGCAAATTAAAGTAACCCTGAGATTCCACCTTATACCAGTCAGAATGGCTAAGATGAAAAACTCAGGGGACAGCAGATGCTGGTGAGGATGTGGAGAAAGAAAAATACTTCTTCACTGCTGGTGGGATTGCAAGCTGGTACAACCATTCTGGAAATCAGTTTGGTGGTTTCTCAGAAAATTTGACATTGTACTACCTGAGGACCCAGCTATACCACTCCTAGGCATATACCTAGAAGATATTCCACCATGTAATAAGGACACATGCTCCACCATGTTCATAGCAGCCTTATTTATAATAGCCAGAAGCTGGAAAGAACCCAGATGTCCCTCAACAGAGGAATGGATACAGAAAATGTGGTACATTTACACAATGGAAAACTACAATGAATTCATGAAATTCTTCGGCAAATGGATGGAAATAGAAAAATATCATCCTGAGTTAGGTAACCCAATTACAAAAGAACACACATAGTATACACTCACTGACCAATGGATATTAGCCCAGAAGCTTAGAATACCCAAGATACAGAACATATGAAGCTCAAGCAGAGGATGGCCTTGTTGGTCATCAAAGGGAGGAGAGGCCCTTGGGCTTAGGAAGGCTGGATGCCCCAGTATAGGGGAACGCCAGGACAAGGTAGATGAAGTGGGTGGGGTGGTGAGTAGAGGAAGGGGAGATGGGATAGGGTGTTTTTGGAGGGGAAACCAGGAAATGAGATAACATTTGAAATGTAAATAAAGAAAATATAAAATAAAAAAAGGCAAAAAAAATCATACCAAATGCAAAAAAAAATGTGTAATGCATGCATATATATGCCAGTGAATTTCTCCTTTTCCCCAGGTCACTGGCATTATTGAGCAGAATTTCATATTCTAGTAAAAAACTTAAGTGCTCATACATACTCATCTACTTGTCATTATTAATTAGTTTTCAATTGATTTATTTTGTTTTATGCTATATTTAATAGTATATTTAAGGTAAAACTACATTTAAGATATATTGGTGAGAGAAAATGAAGGGGCAACAATCTCTTCCCTACTTAAGTCTAGCAACTCGGCATAGAGTGAACACTTAGTAATAAGTTTTTTCAGGGGTGAGGAGATAAACAAATGGATAGAATAACTAGAATAGCAAAGGGAGGAATGACAAAGAAATGACTAGAATCTGAAGGGAATATAAATAGCTTGATTTTAAAAAGCACATACCAACAAACTCACTCTCAGATCCCTGCAAAGTCTAGGACAGTAGCTTATAGAAATTGTTTATGAATGGTGGTAGACTACCAAGATCATGAGCACTCTAAGCATGGACAATAGGACAGTAGCTTTAAGGAATTGTTTGCAATGAGATTCAGAAACATAGGGGAAGATGAATGCGTTTATCTGTCACTGGATATAGCAGTTTCAAACAGTTAACTACTTACTTTTGTCCTCCAAACATTTTAATGTATTTAAGTTAAAAACCAAATATATGCATAATTAAATGCATTAAGCAATATATGCCAGGCATTTAAAACTATTTTTGGAGTGTATGTGGGGTGGAGTCAGTTCTCTCTACATGAGTTTTTACATTTCATGATGTTCTCTGTAGGTGTTGCCTTATTTCCTGAGCTACTTGAATCTCATTCAGAGTCCATGTCCATGTCTGTATTTTGAAATGTTACACCTCTGAGCTTCATGTCTTACATTAAGGTATTTGCTACATTAGGAGTTACTATTTGTGCAGGATCAGGGTTAGTGATCTGGTTTTGTTTTTCTAGGTATGGAAATCCACTTTTCTTACAACGTTTGTTGATGGGATGATCTTTTCTCTAGTAATTTTTCCATCTTTGTAAAAAATCAGGTGGCTGTGGCTATTTAGAATAACTAAAATTATTATTAATTATTATTATTGTATTGTGTGTGCTTGCATGGTGATAGAAGGTATATATGCTACAGACATGTGTGAAAGTCAGAGGATAAGTTTGTAGTGTTGATTCTCTCCTACTTTTATGTAGATTCTGAGAAGTGAACTCAGGACCCCAAGTATGCATATCAAGTGCCTTTACCTACTGTGCCATCATACAGGCCATACTATGTTTGTTTGTATTAGTGTACTATACTCAGATAATTTATATGTCTATTTCTATGCCAGTACCATGCAATTTTTGTTGTTACTATTAAGCCAGAATTATAAATCTATAATTTCATTTAATTCAAAGAACAACTCTGAGGTATGTAGTTTAAGCTTCATTTTATAATATGGAAACTTCGTAATAAATGTTTACACAAATTGCTCAAGGTCTTTACATTTGAACTCTGGTCTGGTTAAATTCAAAACTCATCCATATTTTCAATCATCCTGTGCTCTTATAACATTCAACAAATAATACTGATCCTCATAATAAGGACAAAATGAAAACAACAGATGTAACACTTGTCCTTACTAAGCTTATACTCCAGTGGAAGAGCTAGAGAATAAACGTTAAAATGTCTATACGTAATGGCTTAATATGAAATGAGGGTGCTTTGAAAGAGAATCCTGGGCATGAAGACCTTTAATAAATAGGTTTATGTGACTTTCTGAATAGGGAATATTTAAATGTAGAAAAACAAGGACATAAAGCAGAATTATTTGTCTTTTTTGATGGCTTCTCCTTCCTTAAGTAACTGGGATTGGGAATAGAGTGCAGTGTAACATGTTTAGTGAATTAAGAGTATGAAAACATATCTCACTGAGATCAAAGAAATCTTGGAGTGTAGAAAGAATATTTATGACTACTTTAGACCAGGTGTTGTAGTGTATGCCTTAGATCTCAGTATTCAGAAGGCAAAAGTAGGTGGATTTATCTTCAAATTGAGACCAGCCAGCGTACATAGTGAGTTAGTTCTAGGACAGCTACAACTGTATAGTGAAACACTATCTTAAAAATAAAACCCAAAAAACTAGTATAGTGCTGAGAATATGCCAAGGAAAACAAAGTAATGTATTCAGGATTCTCTAAGTTGTGGCTACAGTCAATAGCAGATAAAAATGATAGGCAGTTTTAAAAAGAGTAAACAATAAAAACTATCACTTTCCCCCTAGTATTCCAATGCTAACAATTTCAGAAATATAGGCATATGTCTGGGAAAAAGAAATTGGGGCTGGAGAGATGGCTCAGCTGTTAAGAGCACTGACTACTCTTCCAGAGGTCATGAGTTCAATTCCCAGCAACCACATGGTGGCTCACAACCAACTGTAGTTGGATCCAATGGCCCTCTTCTGGTGTGCCTGAAGACAGCTAAAGTGTACTCATATACATAAGATAGATAATTTAAAAAAAAGAAATTGAAATCTTCCATAAATGAGTTACCTAAACTTATTCCAGAGTATTAGAACTTTTCCATGAGTAACGATACTATCTGGTAAATTAGGTCATTAAAACTGTTAGTCATAAGCAATGCACATTGACAAGCAAATACTAGACAAAATGTCAGAGAAACAAGTTTCCACATATGTTTCGTTGATTGAACTAATGTATTTCTTTTATAACTCTTCTGGTTGACTTAAAACCAATGATTGTGGAAGAGGAGACAAGATGCATGCTGCTGATTTCAATTATATAGAACCTACAATCAGTAAAAATTCTTCAGAAACAAGTATAAATAAAAATTGATTAACAATGAAGCTATGAGTGATAATGCATTAAATCTCAGCATTTGGGAGGCAGAGGCAGGCAAATCTCTATGAGTTCCAAGCCACCCTGGTGATCTTTATAAAAAGTTCCTGTTCTATTGGGGTTATAAGGGCTTTTAGTAAAACAAACAAACAAACAAGAGGCTTCATGGATGTAGACTCTCTGGCTTATACACAGATGTTCCTCTCGTTTGTACATGGGGAACACACGATTTCTTGTTCTCTGAATCTTAACCAGTTGTGATGACACCAGTGGACACACTAACACAGAAGGGAGAAACCTGTGAGGTCTCAACCACAGATAAAGAACTTTAAGCAACTGGGGAACCCTGAGAGTGGCAAAATGGTCTTCCCAGTGAAAATAGCCCCTTGATTGATATTGGTTACTAATAACAAAGGTCAGCCCTAATACCTCATATATACATACACACACACACACACACACACACACACACATATATATATATACATATATATATATGTGTGTGTGTGTGTGTAATATTATACAAACCGAGCAACTTGTTTTTATGTACTTAGGAATGTGAGTGTGTGTGTGTGTGTAATAGTACTTAAAGAAAAATAGGTCATGAATGAGAGACAGAACAAAAGAAAGTGCGAATGAGAGGGGTAGGAAAGAGAAAAGGGAAAGGGAAATTGATGCAAATATAATTTCAAAAATAAAAACATATTAAAAATAAAAAAATTAGCAACAAAAAAGATTAATAATGACAGAGACATTAGTAATAAAATAATCTCATACCTTTTCAACTTCAAATTAGAAAAACAGCAAAGAACACAATGGGATATATACATTTTGAAATATTTCATTTTAGAAATACTTTTTAGAATTTGTTACAGTCATGATTCAAGTTTTGAAATCTACACAAACACTGGGCCAAGTAACAGACATCATATTTCTGACTCTATATATTCTAAAATATAAGACAGGAGCCATTAGAGGTAAGATTTAGCCACAGATCACAAAGGTGCCGAGGCGTGGTATTACACTCAGACTTCACATATCTTAAAAAGGTGAAGATGCTTTCAATTCTGTACATTTAGAGCATTCAAAGCAGAGAGGACTTACGAGAAAGAACACAGAACTCAGTAATAACATATGACTAAAGCAGGATTTGATACAAACATAAATTTACAGTGATATACCTTTGGCTGGCATTTCAATAGTATAGCTTTTGTACTTTTTTTTTCTAGGATTTTCCTATTCTATATTCTCATATATACTCCCTACTGACAACTATATGAGTTAAATACATATTCCCTGAATAATAGTAATTAGATTAATATGGAGAACAGATGAGATTTTTCCTACCATAAATATTCTTAATACAGGACAATTCATGTACCATTAGGCAGTTGTAATTCCAGGACTAGGAAGTAGTGTGGTAAGTACTGAAACTGGAACTAAGAATGGCTCATAAACTGGTAATATTAAATAACTTCAAAGGATATTTTTAAAGATAATAAAATCTTATAGAGTAAAGAATGTATTACAGATGGTTTAACCATCTTCTGCATAGAGACCGGCTTACTCTTAATAGTAAGAGGCCATCACCTTTCACCCATTGCCCCTTCCCCTTCCTTTCAGTACTATTAGAAACTACTCACAAGTGCACTCCTGTACAATGCTGAACAGTAATTATGACTTGCTGACAAAGAGATATGAACAATTACGGAGCCCATTTTGAAACCCTATACTAATAAAGTCATTAGATGCTGCCCTTGCCATGATCCCTCTAAAAGCTTCTGAAGTTACAAGAACACACGGCATTGTTTGCAGGGACAATTGCTGCTGGCAGAACTGCAAACCTTGAGTTAAACCATGCTGCAAATTGATCTTGACATTCTGTTAAGACCGCCACTAAAAATCAAAAGCAGAGGAGAAAAGGAGAAAATGAGTGGGCAGGATGTAATCATGGAACAGGAGGGGTTCCTCCTCACCTTCTCTCCTCCCTCTTCACAAAACAAACCAGGGAGAAAATGACAAACTCTCCTGGTGTTTTGGAACCTTTATTTTAAAGCATTAATTAAGCCTTTGACCTGGGATGTTTAGGATGGCAATACACTTCTTTAAAAGTCCTGGAAGGAAAATGTTGCACTAAGAAAATATAGCTGTTCTGGGAAAATTATATGGAAGTCCAGCATGACACCTCTCTGGAAGTCTTAGTACTCAGACCACAACACATTCATCTGTTTTTATCAGATAACTCTGTAGAACCCTTATTTGCTCCTAGGTTACCAGCTGGAAATTAACACTCCTCATGTCTTTCATGCAGTCCCTGCACCTGGGCTATATCTGCTGGATTAAATGGAAGTACAGAGTTAGAGTAACATACATCAGTTAGGCTTCAGTCAGGCATGAACCACCAAGGAGTTTGGAATTAAGGGTAAGCCACTGTGAATATGACTAATTACTGAGATGGAAAATACAGATGAAGACAACCTACTGATGGTAAGTGCTTTAAGTCAATTAACTCTTGCCAAAGATTATGTGGAAAACTATCGCTTGAGCATTAAGGCTAACTAGTACCTGTCATCCTAACAGCGGAAGTTTGCAGAAACTTGAAATAACAAACCCAGGGGCAGAAGTTCAAAAGTTGATATCCACAGGTAATAGAATTATGTCTATGAACACTTGTATTAACTGTGCATACAAAATTTTATGTAATGCTGTATGTGTTACACGTAATCTGTGTAACCTAGGCACTATCAGAACTTCCTAGTTGAAGTAGTTACTTTCAACACTATTTCGAAATAATGTACAATGCCTGGTTTACTCTTTTGTGCAAAATATTTTTATACAAGAACTTAGATAAGCAATTTATTTTTAAAAATAATTATAAGTCCCAGAATATCGAGCTAGCACTATCCTAGTTCAACTTAGTGGTTGACTTTAGGTTTGCTACAACTTGGGATTGTATACCAGTGTTGCCTTTCAGATGCTCCTAATGAGAAGAAGAGATACCTATTAATCTCCACCAATTCCTGGTTAATATGTGCTTTACCTCTGACACGGCTGTGATGTAATCTTTCTGAATGAAGAACCTTCAGTCTAGAAGTAGAGGTGGAGGTCTTGCATGGCACTCTTCTCATGTGCCAAACAGCCAAACAGATTTAACAGAAGCAAGAAAAACTAACACTTACTGTGCTAGTACTTTATATTGTCTTATTCATGATAATTCAGATAGTGCTCAAATGATATGCACAGTTAATACAAGTGTACACGGACATAACTCTATAGCCTGTGGATATCAGCTTTTGAACTTCTGCTCTTGGGTTTGTTTATTTCAAGTTTCTGCAAACTTCCGCTGTTAGGATGAAAGGTACTTATGGCCTCAGTATATAACTCAACTTATGGCCAGTTTAATACCCTCCTCCTATAGATGTTTACTTTTATTAATGCAACCACCACTGTAGGAGATCCAAAGCACTCTCAGAATGGCCCAGTTTGAATTACCAATTGCTTCTGGGATACCAGAGATTTGGTAAAATCTGAGGAAATAAATCCTGGAACCACTAGAAGAATTCATCTAGGTTGGGAGTCAAGCTCTTTGCCAGATGGTCCAGGGGCACACAAGCACAGGGCATGGTCTTCTGGGGCCAGTAGGAAACTGTAAAGTTAGGGCATTTTTGTTGTTATTATTATGTTGTAAGGGAAAGTAAGGCTTTAGTTTTAATATGCCTATTAGTGGCTTCAGGGGAAGAGGATACAATTAGAAACACAACAGCAAGTCTAAAAGGTGGTGCACTTTTACCATTATTTTTTTTAAACATGCCTACAAAAGAATATTTACCTATTACCAATATAGTACTTACTTCTTAAAAAGGCACTGTGCAAAGTAATGAGATTATAGACACAGTACCCCAGGGGGATGACAACCTAGCAGGGAAATACTATACAACAGAATATATACTCTTAATATTAGCCATTGTAGTGATGTTATGGAACATATACAAAGTGCAGCAACCCAGAGTGAAGTAACAGGAACGGGCTGGGATCTGCAAGACTTCTTGAGGTTTACATCTATTCTTAAATTTTAAGTAATTATTCTTCTTCCAGAGCCAAGCATTAACTTGCTAAGAATACACTGTAATAAAAAAAATTTAAATTTTATTAGCTGAGTCCATGATATTTTTCTGTTGCTATACATCCAAAGAGACAATTGATCTCTGCTCTATTGACTAAGAATATGCCAATACTGAATTAAATCACTATTAAAAACTTCTTTGTATCTGCCTATCCCAGATGGGTAAAGTTAATTCTCAGTCTGGTTCAGACCACATACACATCAGCTGGTAGCTCTGCCTCTGTCTACAATTATCTTAGTCACTGAATCCACTTCAAACACTCAGTTATCATGCTTTAAATAGCAGTACACTTTTCTACATCTGCAACCCAATAAGCTAGAAATGCTAATATGCACATTTTTGAACAGAATGAGCAATATTTGGCATCTTATTTTATCTTTCTATGTATTGTCTCTTTCAAGTCATTCTGAGACCTTCTGAGGTACAGGAATTCACAATGAAATTTACTTCTAAACACTTTGGACGCACTTTACAAATTAGTTACTTTGTTGACCCTGCTTAATTAACTATTTTTGAGGGCTAGTATTGTATGCTGTTTACCATTTCATCTTCAGCTTCTCAGCATCAATTCTGGTTCATATTAAACATTCAGAAAATATTTACTCAGTGAACAAACACTGAGGAATGAATATATATATATATATCTTCCCAAGGTAATTTTTTTGGGGGATGAGGCTATGATTCAGTGGTTAAGATCAAGTGTTGCTCTAACAGAGGACCCAAGTTTGATTCCTAGCACCCAAATGGTGGTTCACAACCATCCCTAACTCCTTTTCCAGGGGATCCAATAATCTCTTCTGACTTCCATGACCCCAGGCAAAGGACTGGTGCAGACATATGTAGGCAAAATGTAGAAGCACATAAAATAAATTTAGTAAAAGAATTTTTAGGTTTGTCTTGAATTGGTTTATACAATTTCCTTGTTTAATAACATTGGGCTTGTTTAATTCTTTCACTTATACATGAATCTTCTATTTCTAGCAGGAATTCTAGTCAAATGGACAGTTAGGAAGGTATACCTTTTAGCACCTCTGAAGACTACCAAACACTCTTTTATTTCTATAAAATGAATGGCTCTAAAAATCCAACTAGACTACAGCCAACAAGACTACAGACCTTTCCAACTAAGAAAGCACATTTAAATACAAAACCTTGAAATTATAAGCAATGTTTTTAAGTGGAATTAGATACATGTATTGATTTCTTAGGTACTATGCTTAATAAAAACAAGCTTTTCTAGGAGATCACATTTAGTAAGGGAGAAGATGCTACTCAATGCTACTAAAGTTTGGGATCTCAGTTAAGATTTGTAATGTTCCATATTGAATACAGAATTCATTGTAATTTATTTTGTATTGACATAGATTGTTCTACCTAGATAGTTATTTGCATCACTTTAGATGTTAGAAATTTGAATTAACACAAAACAACTTATAAAATGTTTAATAATTCATTCTTCAGCAAGGCATGGTGGTGTGGACTTACAAACCCAGCACCCAAAAGGCAGAGGATAGAACTGGCAGAGGATAGATAGTCTTAGCTATATGATGAGGTTCTGTCTCAAAATAATATTTACAAAATAAAAGTATTAAAAATTTTGTTAAACAAATCAGGAAATTAATTTATATTAGTGTGACTCTTGCTCAGATCTATAAAACCAAAGCACTCACTTGGCTCAGTATCTTTTACTTATTGTCTATATACATATAATGTTCATAGCAAATTGTGACTGGAGGACTGACATTTCTTTTTTTTAAATTATTTTTTTATTTTTTATTGGTTATTTTATTTATTTACATTTCAAATGTTTTCCCTCTTCCCAGTTTCCCTTCTGTAACCTCCTATCCCCCCTCCTCCCTGCTTCTATGAGGGTGCTCACCCACCCACCCATTCCCACTTTCCCACCCTAGCATTTCCCTACACTGGGGCATCCACAGGACCAAGGGCCTCCCCTCCCATTGATGCCAGATAAGACCATCCTCTGCTACATATACGCCTGGAGCCATGGGTCCCTCCATGTGGACTCTTTGTTTGGTAATTTAGTCCCTGGGAGCTTCGGAGGGTCCCGTTGGTTGATATTGTTGTTCTTCCTATAGGACTGCAAACACCTTTAGCTCCTTACAGAGGACTGACATTTCTATGGGCTTAATTATAGTATTTCTTAAGTAAGAATAGTATTTGATCAGCATGTTCATTCTCATCTTGGACATTAATATCCAGAGGTGTAGCATTAGATATAGTCCCATAAAGCTACCAAGGAACCATCTAAATAGTTCATATGTAGGATTCTCTACATTTATATGATTGTTTAACTGAGACAGCCTGATTTGAAACCAGAAAAACTACCAAGAATTTATTTCCAAATATTCTATATCTATTATAAAGAAATCACAGTTTAAGGCTAGCCATAGTTGGTAGCATGCTTGCAGAGTGTGTTTGAAACTGTGGGTTCAACCCCCAACCCCACATAACTGAGCTTGAGGTCAGCTTGGGCTACCTGAGGTAGGAGGCAGGAAAGCAGGAAGATAGGAAGGCAGATGGACAGGTGGGCAGGCATATACAAATCCTAGTTAGAAGGAAACATAGCATGAATCTCCTGATATGGGGAAACCTCTATCTTATGTAAATGTCCTAATTTAGTTCTCTAGTAATATACAACTGATGCTTTAAGGATATAGCTCACTGGTCAATAAATATTAGTACATGCAATATTTTACTGAATTGAGAATGACAATTGAAAAGTGAAAAGAATCAAATGAATGATGCAATCATTTTTCCTGACAAACATCTTTGGATAAATGTGATATAAAATATCTAAGAAGGATCATGCAGCAGGAAATCCAATTAAACAATTTTCTTTAAATGTATCTATGATAGGTAATATGAAATCTGTGGCAATAAATCAACCTAATTATCTTATAGTTTGATAGAGCAAAGGAAATCCACTTTTGCCATTTGGGGGATATGCTATTTTAATGAACCTTTGTATTTATAAAAATATACATTTTCTCATTTGCCTTAATACTAATGATGGGACTGTTCAATAAAAGTGGTTACAGAATTCTCTCTGCTACTTTCATATAGAGAAACGGAACACAATAATTATCTTAAATTCCACAAATAGTTCCACTCTCTTTCATTGCAATGCCCCATTTGTAGTTTCTATCAATGTTTATTAAGCTGAATTTTCAGATGTTTCTATTTTTAGTCTTTAGTATCATTTCTTATTTTCAAGACACGAATGGATACCATATTTCTTAAAATGTGGATTGAAAATGCCTATTATACTTCACAGTCCTGCAATTCACTGTGAAATAGTTAAACAGAATCTTTTTTTTTTTTAAGTGTCATAAGGAGTTAATAGGACACAGCTGTACTGGCTCTTTCTAATAAGCAGCTTCTGTCGCTTTGGTCACCACAGGTGTCTCTGTAACCTGCAAACTCTTATTACTAGTGTATCAAAGTTGTGCTACTTAACAGACTTCTTTAGTAAAACATAACAAAGCAATTACATGGCTGTTGATTGCAAGTCATAAAAAAAACCCTCAAACACTGTTTTTCAAAAGAATCTACACTGCTATTTTTTTGTCATTGTAAAATAAAAGGAACTAAGGAATTAAATGGAGGATAGAACAAAATGACAGCAGGTAGCCAGCTGAACTTAGCCACTACAGATGGTTCAGAAATAGTGTTTCCTTCTCCACCGAGCTGTGGATAAAAGAAAAGGAGGAAAGTCCTGACTGCCACTGAATGGCAGAAGATTTAGCCAAGTCCTCGGTCTACATATTTTGCCTCATGAAAGACCTTCGATGCTGCATTTTTTATCTGTTTTTGGCACTGCTTTTCATCACCTTTAACTGAGTGTGAATAATAACCTGATTTAATTTAAACAAATATAGGTGCTAAAGGTTCTTTATTTATGTATAACAGGGAACATTTCCAAAGCAAAATTGAGTCATCCTAGAAAATTTCCTAACCATTTGCTTAAAGAAATGAATTATTAGATGATAAAATTGCTCCACCATTCTTTTGCCTCATGGTTAAGGGAAGAATCTTTTCAGATTCCAATTATATAAAAATTAAGTCTGAATAATGATCCAAACTCCAGCCAGCCATAAGATAATAAAAAGACAAATCAAATGTTTTCTAATTGTTCTATAATTGCTTGTTAAGGAACTATGATAGGGCTGCTTTGAAGTGAATTAATTTAATCTTCCTCCCTGTTTATAAGTCTGTGATTATGACTGTTAACACACCAAAAGTAGCATGATGGGATGTTATGACCACAGTGTAATTAAACATGATAAAAAATATTTCAGATAAAAATACTCTGAGAGGCAGATTATGAAGAATTACTTACCACAGATATTATGATCAGCAAACCAAGTTTTTGGCTGACAACTAGAAAAAGTTTTTTTTTTTTTCCTCTTATGGAGAATATGGATGCCCTGCTGGCTGTGTGCAAAAGAATGTGTGCAATAAAGCGATTAGATCAATTAGCATATGCTAGAGTAAAGCTATTACCAACTCCACTGGAGTAGTCCAGGATGTTCTGCCTTCTTCACTGATGTTATTTAAAGAAAACCAAAAAAACCCCAACAACTTATTACTTGAATTACTATTAGATTTGCTTTGCTTTTTTATGAATATAATAAAAACACATATTTTCTTTAAATAATCAACAACTTACTAAAAACTACCTTGGTATAGATTAAAAGACAAAAATACTTTTTTTTCATGTTATTTAAGAAGGGATCTATAGAATATATTTTCTTATTTATAATAACTGTATATGTTACTATAACAGATTTTATCTATTGAAGTATAATGGAAGAGCATTCAATGGTAAGGCTGGAATCATTCATAATGATGACAGGGAGAAATCCAAACGCAGGAGTTTTTTTTTTTTTTAAATAGAAACCCAACTTACAACTTGTGAATAACGGTATTACCTTGCTCTGTTGGTGTCCTTTGTCAGATCCCAAGCCCAGGTTATAAAATTTTGACTCAGATAAGAAACAATGGATTCAGCACAAAGCATTTGTGAGCAGAACACGTTAGTTAGTACACTTTCATCATGGTGGAGGTAGATAGCAAGAAGCTTTCTCTGAAAAGAGAAAAAGACCAAATCAATTAAAATATCCACTAAAATAAGACTTCTAGAATCCAAGAGAGGCTCAATCAGCGTCTATGAACAGCAAAGACAATTTAAATGCTACTTCCTAAAAGCACACCTTATCTTCAGGGTTCCCAGAGCAGCTACTACTCTTAATACATTTTCTGTGCTTATACACAGAAGAGGTTAGGATGCTCGAATATAGGTTTTAGAGACCACAAACTTAGATTTCTATTAACATGTGCAAGCCTAATTTGAGCAGAATTTCAACAGAAGTGCACTTTATTTAAATAAAATATTTTTAACATTCTTCATATTTAATGCACACTGTATTGACTCTAAACTATTCACTAGGACAGCAAAATCCCTGAAAAATCTGTTCTACTTGGAAAAAGTCTAAAATGAACTTTTAAAATTTTAATTCAACAGATAATTTGAAACTTAATATGTGCCTCTATTAAAGAGTGTGTAGTATTTAATTACCACTTGAAAAAAAAAAGACAGAAAGACATTTAGTCCATAAGAAATGACACCTGCTCTCTTAAGTGTCTTCTGTCATAGTTGGATAGTCTATAAAATAATCTAAAAAGTAAAATGAAACAAGATAAATTGTAGTGTCTTAGTGTTGCAATGACAGCAAAGAAAGGATGGAAATATTTGCTCACTTACTTTTTAGTGCTGAATCTAAGAATGGTAACAGTTATCAAAATAAAAATAAAGATAAAAATTTATGGCAGGGAAAAAATATATATAAAAGACACTCATAAGGATACAAACTTCTTTATGAAATCCTACCAAAGAAAGACTTCGAAGATTGCGGGGGGGGGGGGCGCGAATCTTTCTTTTCATATTAAATAAGGGTATAATAATAGTAAACGAAAATGTGCTGTGTGGGATTCTCAACAAAACAAAGTGCCTAAACAGAAGGGTCAGGCTGATGAAAGGCTAACAAAGTCTGATGCTTAGAACAATACTAATTAAGGAATTAGATTTAAAAATAATACAAAAGTAACCATGAAAATCCTTTCTCCAAAACACAATTTTGTATTAGATGAGAATAACTAAGATAGGCAGAATAATTTTGTAAAATCATCTATTATAAACAGGATACACTTACTTTTCCAATTATTATTTACATAAATCTCCAGTGTATCTGTAGAGCAGATATTCATAACCTCATTAGCATATGAGGAAACTCAAGTTTAGAAATGTCTTATCCCATCTTCCAGTGAGTCAGTAAGAAATGCAGCAAGAAGTGGAAGCTAGATTGTCTGAATCCAGGTCTAGCACTCTTTCTGTTACTAGAGTGGTCACATGGACATTGGACACACTCTGTAATCAAGAGACTGCAGAACTCACATATCAGTGATCAGGGCCTCAGAGACAACTGGAATAAGGATAGGATGCCTAGTTATAAATAGCTCAGCTGATCCCACCAAGATTCTAGGTGTTAATTTGTTTATTCTTTCATTCAATAAGCATTTGTTGGAATTCCATTGTGTCAGACTCAGCAGGACACATAGGCAATAAAATGATGAACAGAACAGACTAAGGAATTCTTCACCTTTGTTAAGGACTACAGATAACAGTAACTGGTCTTCTAGGAAGTTTGTAATCAGACACATTGTTGGAGAGATACTTATCTGGCAAATTCCACTCATCCTTAAAGGCTCAAGGCAAATGCTTCTATGAACTCCCCTTAATTCCCTCAGTCAGAGTTAAGAGCTTCCTTTTCTGGTTGGCTTCTAGCTCTCCCCATTAGTACTATAATTGTTTACAAGTTTCCCCTCTAGACAAAGTCTCTCAAGGGCCAGGACTGGGTCTATCAGTCTTTTTTTGGTTCTTTCAACTAGCATAGGTCCTAGCCTGTTACAGGATATAAACTCCAATATTGATCTTAACCAGAGCCCTCTGGCAAAAAAGACACCAAATGTCAGAGATAAATGTTAAATCTGTTTTTTATTAAGTGAATCAAGAATCTCTGACTTCAGAGAAAGAAACGTGAACCCGGATGCACTAACAATTCAGAACTCCTCTTTTTAGCTTTCTAGCTGAGTCGACAGAGGGATGTCAATCTCTAACTCGTCTAGATCGTATCTCAGCAACTACATTTAATGAGAGTGGGAACAAGAGAGCTGTCCGTTTTTAAATCAGCAGATTTTTAATCAAACAATAGCAATAGCTAAATCGTTAAAATGCTTACTTCTCCCAAGAACAGTGCAAAGGAACATTTAGACTTTGGGAAAGAGATTAGTGATTTGCATCAATATCTCACTGATTTAATTTAAATGCTCTCCCAAACCAAACACATATGTGCCCAAGAGGTTACTAAGACACCCAACATGCAGAGTTTCCTATAAGTGCAACTGATAGTGTTGACTGAAACTAAACTTGGAAATCCAGGGTGCTAATGCACATTATCAAGCAATAAAAAAAGCATCTCTTTGGCAATATTTAATTTTAAAAAGAAGAAAGAGGCAGGCGGAGACTAGGCACTGTCTGTTTAGGAGGATCAGGCATTCTGCATTTCAAAGCATGGGTCCCTGCAATATCCAGGTTACTGTGCTAGAATCTTGACTATTATATCGCGTTTGTGAGAGGGAGGGCAAAGATGTGTTTACTCAGTGATTAGGCCCTTAGAATAAGCCTCTAGCTCCTAGAGAGACAGCTCACCACTTATTCATTTGGGCCAATTCACAAAGCCTAGGAAGATTAAACATCCATGCTGAGAAGACAAGCGAATGCAGACGGTGAAAAAGAAATAAAAATTCTTTAAAAACTCTGAGATGACTTCATTATATTTCCACAAGGAAACTTTAGGAAAGTGTTTAGTTAGAGAAAAACCCACATTGACCTCTCTGTAAACCCTTAATCTTGCCTTTGTGGAGCAATGCTTTGTGGAAAGCGACTGGCTCGCTGTGCTCCTCTTTTCACTGGAAGCTGGAAGAGAAAAGGCTCTGGAGAAACAGTTTTCCTTGCAGGGACACAAACCCCTGACACTGTTAAAACACAAGATGCAGGAAAACACACTTAAACCTTCTCACTTCAAGTCCTAAGTGGAATGTGAGAAAGATGGTAAAAAGAGTATCCAAATAGAATTTTCAGGCCAGGCGCTCCCAGAGCAGCGTTCAGAGAGGACACGGAATATTCTTACATGGTAAATCTCCAATACGAGTGGTTTATTTTCTTCTCTGTTACAATGACAGCAAACAAGGAGAATATACTCTGAATCTCGGATATAAAATTCAGATTAAATTATAGGCAGAGATGCACTCCAGACTCAGACTTCTGATTCTCCTACTGAGCTCAATTAAGCATAGGCCCAAACAAAAAGAACTGAGTTTAGCAAGTCAACCAATTTCAGAGGGAAGAAATTGCAAAGTAATCAAAAAACTACATTCATGAAGAAAGGGCATCTGGTATATAGAAAAAGCCCAAGGAAAAGTTTTCTTCTTCCATTACTATAACTTGTTTCTTCTTTAGTCCATTCATAATTCTGTCCATTAACATTTATGGAGTGCCATGTGTTAGGTATTGAGTACATAAAATGTATATCACAAAATTCCGTTGCCTTACAGAACTGGGGAACAAGAGGATTGATATGTGAAATAAATGTGCAATCATCATACCATATAACAAGTGATAATATTCAATAAATGAACCCCTCCCCCTTTTTTAGCTTGGCACAGAAGAGAGAAGTCTGGTAGGCCACAAAAGCAAACCACATGGACTTATTCTCTGACAGTTGCTTTGTGGTCAAGTTTTGGTAACAGTGTAAGGCAATCTTCCAGGCTTAAAGCAACAGAACATCCTTGTCTAATCCCAGTTCTGTTACTTACAACTCATGAGGCAAGACAAACTGTTAAGATTTTAGAAACATTAAATGCTTATTTACTGTACTGAGCCTGTAATGACTACTACATATAAAAGTACTATTAAGATGAAGATTCCAGAACTATCCATGCAACACTGGAAAGCAATTCCTAGAAAAATGATAGCCATGAAAATAGTCCATATTTTAAGCAGCTCTCTGAAATTTTCCTTCTGGTAACAGAGACTGGGATGGTAATTGTGCCTTCAGTGTATTAAGTGCCATCAAATCTAGAAACTTCATGCTCAGCTGATACTCAGAAATGGCGGAGCTGACAGTAACCACTGTGACTTGACTTTGGGTTACAGTGGCTGCCAAATTTTAACACATAGTGTCACAGAACTGTAGAACATTAGAATGGAAAAAAACAAAAACAAAACAAAACAAAAAAACACCCTGGTAATGTGGTTCAGCTGGTAGATTGACTGCTTCTTATGTCTGGTGCCCTGAGTTCAATCCTGACCACTGCATAAACCAAGTATAGTTGTGTCTATAATCCAGGCACTTAAGAACAGGGACAACTGTATCAGGAGTCATAAGTCAAGATGACCCTTAACCACATATCAAGTGCAAGGTCAGCCTGTATTGTATGAGAGAGAGAGAGAGAGAGAGAGAGAGAGAGAGAGAGAGAGAGAGAGAGAGAGAGAGAGAGGAAGAAGGAGAAGGAGGAGGAGGAGGAGGAATGGAGGGAGGGAGGAGAGAGGAGGGAGGAGGGAGGGAGGAAGAGGAGGGGAATATGCTAAAGAACTACTTGAAATGTTTGTTTTCAGGTACCATGGCATACATAATCTGTGTTCTTTCAGTGATTTTAATGTTTACATGACAAATAATTTGGAGAAATATTGACTGATTTTTTTCCCAGTATAAGAAGATTGAGTATTAAATAATTTCCTTTATGAAACAGGGTATCTGACTTTGTCCCCTTCCCACTGCTAAATTACTATTATTACTCTTGTGATCTGTTTTAAGTTGATGAATAATTTATTGATATAAGCACCTGGTAGAAAAAACATCTGCTTATATCTTCATTACACAAAATAATTTAATACTGCTACAATAATATCTAAAACAGAACACATAGGCAAGTTTTCTCAATTGTCTCCAAAATGTTCTTTTGCAGCCGCCTTATTTTAGTTCTTCATTTTTTAATTCCTTAACTTATCTCATTTCTTTGTACGTGTGTTTAACAGGTGCATATGGTCCACATCCTGTATGTAGAGGATAGAGGACAACTCTTACAAGTCAGTTTTTCCATACACCTGGTTGGATTCAAGGGTTCAATTCAGGCAGTGAATAAAGTCTGCATACAAGCATCGACTGGGCCCTCTCTTCAGTCCCATCTTCTGATATTCTGAGAGTTTTATGTACACCAGGTTGGCCTTGAACTTGCTACACAGTTGAGGATGACCTTGAAGTCCTGATTCTCCTGCCAGAGAATTTGAATTAAGAGTGTGTGCCACTATCGCAAGCCACAGTGGTATAATTGCATGCAGATACTCAGCGGCCTTATCCCATATCCAGTGTTAAATCCAGAGGAAAGGCAGCAAGGAGTAAGAGTGGACTAAACGTCCTGCTTTGCTTCTTATCAGCTATGTGGATCTTAGAGAAATTCCTTTTTCTCTTTTGGGCGTCACTTATCTCTAGAAAACCGAAATCCACTACTTTTCCCAACTGGTAATAGTAAGGAGGTTTAATTAGTCACTTGGGTTGTTACTCTGACCAAATAATTTGAGAAGGAGGGCAAGGGATATGGGGTTTATCTGAGCTTATAGTCCTGGAAGACACATACAACTCACCATTGTGGCAAGACATAGGAGCAAGAAACTCTCACTCACCATCTGGAAACTGATGGATATTCACGTTCAGCTCATTTTCTCCATTTTTTTCAGTCCAAGACTTTAGCCCATGGAATAGTGCACCCGCAGATGAAGTGGGTCTTCCTCCCTCAGTGAGCTTGATCTAGACAATCCCTCAAAGGTATTCCTAGAGGCTTGTATCTTAGGTGATTCTAGACCATGCCAAGTTCACAATATTAACCATCACAGGACATAAACTGGCAAATCAATGGCTATGAGTACAATTGGGAAAAAAAAATCAAAGAAAGAAGGTTGGCAAATAATCAGTGCCAAATACCAGTCTGTAAGAACCCTTAGCTAGGTTGGATTTTATTGTTAGGATATTTATTGGATACTTATCATATGCTCTGTCTTGATCTGGGCACTAATGACACAAATGCAACCTGCACATGGCTCTCAAAACCCTCCTAGAGCTTACATTTTTTATTATTTACATATTTTAAAATAAAGTATATCACTTTCTCCCTTCTCTTTCCTTACTTGAGTCCCTCCCAAACTTCCTCCCTCCAACTCTGATCATCAGCTAGATGATGCTCTATTTGATGGTGAATGGTGAAGGCCTATAATCCCAACACTTGGGAGGAGAAGAGTTTAGGGCCAGCCCCAACTATACATCAAGCTTAAGGTCAGCCCGAGTTATGTGACATCCTGTCACAAAAAGCCAAAAAACAAGCAAGCAAGAACATAAATTAGAAGTACATGCAAGTCGGATTGTGAAAAACATTTTCTTGTTTAATTCTCAAAGATGATTTCAGAAACCAATAGTCAGGAACCAAACTGGGGAAGTTCCTAAAGGAAATAGCAACCTAAGATGAAGAAATGCCAAAATGATGCCTTTTCTCCACAGTACTTGAAAGAGATGTTAAAAAAGCATTTTGAAATGCTAAAAACAGATGCTTTTGAGTTTCACACAGGGGAAGCAGTCATATGAAAGACAGAAAGTGCTGGAGGGGGTGGAGTGGGGAGGAAAAATAAAGCCAAATTTTCATTACAAGCTGACAAATGTTTATTAGGTGTAGGTTTTCATCAGTTTCAATTGCCTGCACTTAATACTCAGGGCCTGAATTACCTTGGCTTAAGGCCAACATGTGACTGAAGTATTTTGAATAAGGAAATTAGAGGCTCAAATGTCTGACTCTAAACAACAAACTATAGATATGCAGGTATGTTTCAGGGAGCAAGGGAGGTTTGAGGAAGAAGCATAGAGGAGAGGAAAGGAAACAGGCAGTTCAGTACCAAGGCCTCAAGAAAGAGGCTCTTAGAAGAACTAGAGCTACAGCTCCATGACAGAGCATGGACGAGCATGGACGAGCCTGTGCTTGATCTTGATACTGCCCACAACCCATACTCACAAAGGGAGGCAGAATTTTCCTGATTCTGACAGTCTTTTTGAGAGGGTTAACATTATCTCTAATAAATAATGGCCTGTTAAATAGGTAGAATAATATGAATATGCCTTATATACTTTGAAAGGTAGTAGCAAATGTCCCCTGCCTCTGCCATAGGAGTGGGAGGCAGGGCAAAGAGCCCATAGTCCATAGTTCATCAATTTCATTTATTTCCACATTCAAAGGAATGGGCAAACTACATCAGAGAAGAACTAAATTAACAATTAATTTTCCATTAAAATATATTAATAATGCATTTTTGCAAAAAAAAATCAAAGGAATTACAATGACTTATATGCAAATATGTTCAATAGATTTTAAACTACAACACATCAAGCACTGTTTGGCAGAGAGAATTATTAATACAAACTGAGTTTAAGTACAGTAAACTGTAATAACTTTTCTCAGTACAGAAAGGGTGAAGTCTGGGGTCTGATATATGCTAAGTAAGTGCTCCATCACTGAGCTGTATCCCAAGGCCTCCCTCTCCTATCCCCCTTTGATTCTGCTTTGTAAGACAGGGCTAAACTATGTAATTCAGGCAGGCCTTGAACTTTCATAAATTCCTGTCTGTAAATATTAGGATTACAGGTGTGTACTGAAGTGCCTGGCTCACTCTAACTCTTCATCATACACTTACTATACATGGTAGAGATTTTTTGTTAATAGGTCCTAAATGTCTCCATTTTTTTCTTAGTGAAGAATCTTCATTTTTGTTTGTATTGTTTTAAGGTAAATCAATGCCTAAGAAATGAAAACTAAGTCTCCCTGTTAAGCACATGTGACTCACTAACTTTTGGTCCTTTAAAAAGATATGTTAGCTGGAGTTCCAGCAGTCACCCTGAATGATGACATAACCTGAATCTTGGAAGTAAAAAAAAAAAAAAAGAAAAAAGAAAGAAAGAAACAACCAAGTTTCAGATTCTGTAATGTGCCATACCAGGACCAGACAGAACACCTGTGGACTTAGAGAAAGAAAGAGAAATAGTCTGGAGGTTATTTTGTTATTAATGTTCACCTTCAGTTACAAACAAATTTTACCTACAAAAAAAAAAGTTTTAGTCAATGAAGAAAATGACAAGTCAAATCCATGAAATTAGAAGACAAATTATGGAGTTCTTTGTCTAGCAGAAAGAGTCTCAAAATGTGATAGTGTGTGGCTTAGGGGATAGGTTGGTAGTTCGTTTAGGAAGCTCAACTGAACAGCTAGCAAGTAAAAAGGAATCCGTTCTCAAAAGGCCAGAAGGAACACAAAAGGAGGCAGCAAGGAACATGTTGCTTGAGGTGACTTTAGCATTTAATTTTTATACAATAAGTTAGGAAGAATTTCTCTTAGTAGCATGTAAAGCAGCCATTTTACCCAGAAAAGGTAGCCCTATCCAGTTTGGAATAATATAACAATGAAGGGTGCAGCTGCAGAAATGCCACAGGTGATGAACTGACACCTGAGAGACAGAAAATGAAGGAAATCATAGTAAATGGATTTGCTGTGCCATTTCTCTCCCCTTTAACAATTCATCAACTGTAATTTTGTAACATAAAATGGTCATAATAAACATGTCTTTTATGTACTTTGCTGTTTCACTTACTATATCTTTTTTTTCACTTACTATATCTTGAACACTGTTTTAGCCTTCAATATCTATGAACTAGCTTTATTTAGCATTTTACCATAAAAATGTAGTAACATATTTGGGTTTTATTGATAGGCGTTTAAGATATTTCCATTTTTTGATATTCAGGCAGTGCTATAACAAACATTCTATTTGGTTTTTGTATCTAATTAAAATACTTTTGCTATTGTAAGAGGAAATGATATACTAGAATGATGTTAATCTCTTTCTCTTATTCAAATATGGAAAGTATCTTTTCATATTTTATTGGTTATTTCTATTTCATTTCTGTAAAATGCTTTTTTATCTATATTGCTTGCCTATACTAAAGTTGTCTTTTTCCTACTTAATATTTGATTTCTTCATAAGTGAATATTTCAGAAGAGTCAGGAATTTGTGGCTATTACAAGATAAGCATATATGGAAAGAAACAGAAAAAAAAACAGAATATGCTCTTTAGAATCAGAAAGTTTGTAACCTACGTGATACTATTACTGTGCCATGGATTTAAATAATTGTCGACACAGCTACATATATACACATATAGATTAGTTTCCTTGCATCCAATCTCTTTCTTTCAAATGTTTTCTTTCAACTGCTGCTATAACATTCATTCCTTTTTTTTTAAAAAAAACAATTATTTATTTTATTTCTATAAGTACATTGTAGCTGTCTTCAGACACACCAGAAGAGGGCATCGGATCCTATCAAAAAAGTTTGTGAACCTCCATGTAGTTGCTTAGAATGAACTCAGGACCTTTGAAAGAGCAGTCAGCACTCTTAACCACTGAGACTTATCTTCGGCCCCATTCATTACTATCTTTAATTCTGACAATAATATCCTCCTCTTCAAAATCTATCAAAAATGAACCACTGGTTAACAACAGTAACAGCAGCAAAAAAATCTTTTGTTGGTGTTCATGAATTTCTATGACCTGTCTCCCTAGATATCTGGAATAGCCCTACTGGTCTCTTATGTGTATATGTGTACTAATTAAACAAGCCAACAGATCTTCACTAACATTCTAGTCAGATAGCTTGCCCATTATTAAAGAAATGGAATCACAATACCAAGGTACGTTCATTATCAGGGTATTTTCAGCTGCAACTTGGAGAAAATAAAGGAGAGTATATACATTAGTCTCAAATCCAACTCTGACATTTTTAATGTTCACCTACTTAAAGCAAACTGACGTTGAAATCACAATAAATTAAGAAGAAAACTTTAAAGAAACCTATCATAAAGCTAATGTTTTTTATTAATTAAACAATAACTGCAATATGATGAACATCTCTTTAGGTGCTTCTCAACCATTAGATATTCTTCAGGTGAGAACTCTTTGTTTAGCTCTGTACCCCATTTTTTAATAGGGTTACTTGCCTCTCTGGAGTTTAACTTCTTGAGTTCTTTGTATATATTGGATATTAGCCCTCTGTCGGATGTAGGGTTGGTAAAGATCATTTCCCAGTTAGTTGGTTGCCGCTTTGTCTTTTTGCCAGTGTCTTTTGCCTTGCAAAAACTTTGTAATTTAATGAGGTCCCATTTGTCTATTCTTGATCTTAGAGCATAAGCTATTGGAGTTCTGTTCAGGAAATTCTCCCCTGTGCCCATATGTTCAAGGTTCTTCCCTAGTTTCCTTTCTATTAGTTTCAGTGTGTCTGGTTTTATGTGGAGGTCCTTGATCCACTTGGAATTGAGCTTAGTGCAAGGAGATAAGAATTAGTCATTAGGGAAATGCAAATCAAAACAACCCTGAGATTCCATCTCACACCAGTCAGAATGGCTAAGATCAAAAACACAGGAGACAGCAGTTGTTGGCGAGGATGGGGAGAAAGAGGAACACTCCTCCACTGCTGGTGGAATTGCAAGCTGGTACAACCACTCTGGAAAGCAGTCTGGCGGTTCCTCAGAAAACTGGGCATGACATTCCCGGAGGATCCGGCTATACCACTCCTGGGCATATACCCAGAGGTTTTACCTGCATACAATAAGGACACATGCTCCACTATGTTCATAGCAGCCTTATTTATAATAGCCAGAAGCTGGAAAGAACCCAGATGTCCCTCAACGGAGGAATGGATTCAGAAGATGTGGTATATTTACACAATGGAATACTACTCTGCAATTAAAAACAATGAATTCACGAAATTCCTAGGCAAATGGTCAGAACTTGAAAATATCATCCTTAGTGAGGTAACCCAATCACAAAAGAACACACATGGTATGCAGTCACTGATAAGGGGATATTAACCCAGAATCTCGGAATACCCTAGACACATTTTGCATATCAATAGATTTCTAAGAAGATGGAAGGAGAGACCCCTGGTCCTGGAAAGACTGGATGTAGGGGAATGCCAGAACAGAGAAACGAGAGGGGGTTGAATGGGGAAAAGAGGGAGGGAAGGGGGCTTATGGGAATTCGGGGAGGGAGGAAACGGGAAAGGGGAAATGATTTGGAATGTAAATAAAAAAAAAACTTAGAAAAAAAAATTAAAAAAAAAAGAACTGAACTAAAAAAAATAACTGCAATATGAGCACTATAATGATTAAAGTTTTAATTAGAATTGATAACCAAGTATAATAATTAATGACATTGTAAATGATGCTAACAATGTTTAGCAAAAACATGTAATAAATAGAACAGCATATTTTGTTGGTATAGCTATGTTTATATAAAACATGTCAGCTTTTGTGTTTGTTTCTTTGTTCTGTTATGGTTTTTAAGATTAATGTCTCATGTATACAAAGTTATTTCCAAACTTATGTATTTTAGAAAAACCCTGAACTTGTAATCTTTCTTTTTCCACCTCCTAAGAACTGGGATTACAGACATGTACTACAGTGCCAGGCCTTAAACATTTACCCACTACCTGAATCAGTGACCCTAAATCATGAAGGAGTGTTGGATTTTATCAGAGGCCCTTTCTGCATCTAATGAGATAACCATGATTTTTGTTTTCTTTTTTTGTCTTTCAGTATGTTTATATGGCAGATTATAATTATTGATTTTTCTATGTTGAGCCACCTCTGCGATGAAGTCTACTTGAGCATGGTGGATGATCTTTGTGATTCAATTTTGCAAGTATTTTATTGGTATTTTTCATCTATGTTCACAAGGGAAATCTGTTATTCTTTGTTTGTTGGCTCTTTATGTGTTTTGGATATCAGATGAACTGTGGCCTCATAAAATGAATTGGGAAATGTTTGTTCAGTTTCTATTTTGTGGAATAATTTGAGGAGTATTGACACTGACTCTTCTTTGAAAGTCTGATAGAATCACTGCACTAAAAACTATCTGCCCCTGTGCTTTTTTTTTTAAGTTGGCAGACTATAAATTGTTACTTCCCTCGGGGCTACAGGTCTGAATCAATTGTTTATCTTATCTTCATTTAACTTTGGTAAGTGCAAGTTTCTAAAATACCTCCATGACTCTCTGGATTTCCTTCTTGTCTGTTGTTATGTCCCCCTTTCATTGCTAATTACGTTAGTTCCGATATTCTCTCTCTACCTGAACATGCCTTTTACAACTGCCAACATCATGGCCTGGAACCCAATCTGTATGCTCAGCTAGCCTCGTGTTCAGAGATCTACCTGTCTTTGTCTTTGCCTTTGGAGTACTGAAATTAAAGGTATATGCCACCAAGCCTAGCATGCATCAGCCTTTCAGGTGCTCTGTATTTGTATTTATGGATATGCACACACAGATGTATAGAGAAGATAGAGTTGGTGTCGTTTATATTGGTTGTATCAATATTGGTATCTTCTTTAATCTTTTTCCACCTATATTTCTAGAAGAGTGTCCTTCACTTCACCTGGAGCTCACTGACTCAGCAAGGCTGGTTGGCTAATGAGCTCCTGGGATCCACCTGTTACCATGTCCTTAGTCCTGAGATAACGTCCTGGTTATTATGAGTGCTTGAAATGTGAATCAGGTCCACATACCAAGGTATTTTATATTATTTGTGACTATTGTGAAGGGTGTCATTTCCTTAATTTATTCCTCTGCCTGTTTATCCTTTAAGTAGACTGAAGTTATCAGGTTTAGAAGTTCTCTGGTGGAATTTTTGGTGTCACTTAAGTATACAATCATATCATCAGCAAATAGTGATATTTTGACTTCTTCCTTTCTAATTTTCATCCCATTGACCACCTTTTGTTTTCTAATTGCTCTAGCTAGGACTTCAAGCACTATATTAAATAGGTGGTGGTGGTGGTGGTGGTGATGGGGCAGTCAGCCTTGTCTAGTCCCTGATTTTAGTGGGATTGCTTTAAGTTTCTCTCCATTTATTTTGATGTTGGCTACTGGTTTCCAGTATATAGCTTTTACTATGTTTAGGAATGGGCACTGAATTCCTGATCATTCCAAAACTTTTCTCAAGAAGGGGTGTTGGATTTCGTCAAATGCTTTCTCAGCATCTAATGAAATTTTCACATGGGTTTTTTCTTTAAGTTTGTTTATATAGTGGATTGCATTGATGGATTTCCATATATTGAACCATCCCTGCATCCCTGTAATGGAGCCTACTTGATCGTGGTTGAATGATCATTTTGATGTGTTTTTGGATTCGGTTTGGAAGCATTTTGTTGAGTATTTTTACATCAATGTTCATAAGTGAAATTGGAATGAAGTTCTCTTTGTTTGTTGGGTCTTTGTGTGGTTTAGGTATTAGCATAATTGTGGCTTCATAGTACGAACTGAGTAGTGTTCTTTCTGTTTCTATCTTGTGTTATAGTTTGAGAGTATTAGTATTGGTATTAGGTCTGCTTTGAAGGTCTGATAGAATTCTGCACTAAAACCATCTGGCTCTGGGCTTCTTTTTTGGTTGGGAGACTTATAATGACTGGTGGTATTTCTTTAAGGGTTTTGGGACTGTTTAGATGGTTTATCTGACCCTGATTTAACTTTGGCACCTGCTATCTGTCCAGAAAATTGTCCATTTCATCCAGATTTTCCAATTTTGTTGAGTATAGGCCTTTGTAGTAGGATCTGAGGATTTTTTTTGAATTTCCTCAGTTTCCATTGTTATGTCTCTCTTTTCATTTTTTTATTAATTTGGATACAGTATCTGTACCCTCTGGTTAGTATGGCTAAGGGTTTATCTATCTTGTTGATGTTATCAAAGAACCAGTTCCTGGTTTTGTTGATTCTTTGTATAGTTCCTTTTGTTTCTACTTGGTTGATTTCAGCCCTGAGTTTGGTTATTTGCTGCCATCTACTCCTCTTGGGTGTATTTGCTTCTTTTTGTTCTAGAGCTGTCAGATGTGCTGACAAGCTGCTAGTGTATGCTCTCCCCAGTTTCATTTTGGCGGCACTCAGAGCTATGAGATGTCCTCTTAGCACTGCTTTCATTATGTCCCATAAGGTTGTGTATGTTGTGCCTTCACGTTGTGCCTGCAATTCTGAAGGTCTGCCTTTATATGTTACTTGACCTTTTTCCCTTACTACTTTTAATATTCTTTCTTTGTTTTGTGCATTTGGTGTTGTGACGGGAGGAATTTCTTTTCTGGTCCAGTCTATATGAAGTTCTGTAGCCTTCTTGTATGTTCATGGGCATTTCTTTCTTTAGGGAAGTTTTCTTCTATAATTGTGTTGAAGATATTTACTGGCCCTTCAGGTTGGGAACCTTCGCTCTCTTCTATACCTATCCTTAGGTTTGGTCTTCTCACTGTGTTCTGGATTTCCTGGATGTTTTGGGTTAGGAGCTTTTTGCATTTTCCATTTTGCATTTTCTCTGACTGTTGTGTCAATGTTTTCTATGGTATCTTCTGCACCTGAGATTCTGTCTTCTATCTTTTGTATTCTGTTGGTGATGCTTGCATCTATGGCTCCTGATCTCTTTCCTAGGTTTTCTATCTCCAGAGTTGTCTCCCTTTGTGATTACTTCATTGTTTCTATTTTCATTTTTAGATCCTGGATGGTTTTGTTCAATTTCTTTACCTATTTGGTTGTATTTTCCTTTAATTCTTTAAGGTATTTTTGTGTTTCCTCTTTAAGGGCTTCTACCTGTTTACCTGTGGTCTCCTGTATTTTTTTAAGGGAGTTACTTATGTCCTTCTCAAAGTCCTGTATCATCATCATGAGAAGTGGTTTTAAATCCAAGTCTTGATTTTCCAGTGTGATGGTGTATCTAGGACTTGCTATGGTGGAAGAACTGGGTTCTGATGATGCCAAGTAATCTTGGTTTCTGTTGTTTATATTCTTATGCTTGCCTCTTGTCATCTGGTTATCCCTAATGCTACCTGCCCTCGCTGTCTCTGACTGGAGCCTGTCCTGCCTGTGATCCTGGGTTTGTTAGAACTCCTCAGAGTCCAGCTGTCTCTGTGATCTTGTCATTCAAGGATCCTGTGATCCTTGGTGTTCCAGAGCTCCTGGGAATCAAGTTGCCTCTGGGATCCTGAAATCCTGGTGTTACCAAGTTCCTGTGATCTTGTGATCCTATGATCCTGTGCATGCTAGAGCACCTGAGAGTAGAGTTCACACCTAAGGTCTGTTCAGGGTACCAGCTCAGCCGGGAAGGAACCATAAATTTTATTTCTAATTAACATGCATCTAATTATTATTATTGTATATACCAAACAGTATTTGTATGTTGAAAAACTTTTTTGTGAAATATATAAGCAGGATAAGTGTGCAGAATGCTATCTTCTCTGTCACTTAAAATTACTTTCTAAGACATTGCCTGGTCTTTAAGGAATTCAATAGAAATTTTCAAAATTCAGTAGAAAGAAAACAGAAGAATATTTTTCCAAAGTAAAAAAAAGTCAGTTTCCTTGCTTTTCTCAATGATAGGATATGAAAGTATCTACAGATTAGTTATACTAAAATTCTAACAACAGAATTATAGAGAATTAATTTCTCTAAAACAATACTAATCAATGATGGCATCTAGGTTTCTTTCAGACTGGGGCAGTAGGAATGGTAGGTCCGAAAAATTATTCAATTAAAAAAATATAATAAAAACAGGATAAAGAAACACTGTTAATAGGAAATATTCAACTTGAGGTTGGGTTATTCACAAGGTTCTTGAAGTCCTGAAACTACTTTTAGGGATATTCCATAAAGGCAATGAGAAAATTAGTTTTGCTATTTTAGATGGTCTAGGGTACTTATGAAAAGCACTCCAATTAATTCTCAAGTTACTATATAAAGTAAACACCACCAGCATCTTCATTCTGCTGCCATTCATAAAGTTTAGAGACAGGCTATAGGCTGTTATTTGGGGCAACAGAGTTACTAAGTAAAAATAGGGACCTGGGCACTGGTGTCCTTAAATAATACGGCATTTATAAAAAAGTTCTGGATGTGATATCAAATTTATGGACTGAAACAAGATTATTGATCTCAAAGCCTGGAGTGAGAGAGATGCCTAGAGAAGGAATGATCCTTCTTCACATGGGAGGTAAGCCCTGCCCAGGGGCTTTCTTGCTGTTGACTTTTCAGTTACTAAGAACCCTCAATTACTCTTCAGGGAACAACATTTCGTGATATAGTATAAGAAAACTCATCAGAGGAAGCAGGAGAAGAGATAGGGAGTTACTGCAAGAATCATCTTCAAAAATACCCAAGATAATTATGGAATGGTCAGTGGGAACTCTTCGAAAAACGTCATTAAGGTCTGAGTCCACTGGTTTTTCCAGCTTTATACCTGCAATGTAACCCTCACTTTGGGTTTTGTCCCAATAACATCAAGCTATTTATAGTTTTCTCATTTTATCTTGCATTGGCATAACTTTAAAAATCTCAAATCCTACAAAAACTCTGTTATTTACCCATGTATTTCTTATCTAAGATTCTGGTCAGAGCTGGGTCTATACTTGTCTGCAAACTCAGGATAATCTCAAGTTTGAGACAGACCTAGGCTGAAACCTGAGAATCAATCATATTCAAATCCCAAATCTAGTGATATTCTAAAAATCTTCCCCAGGACCTCTCTATATGTAGACCTGTTCTTATTGCCTTTAAGTCAGAGTATACAATAGGTGTCTATGAATAATGTCTCCAGTTACTGGCTAACTTCTGAACTTGTCAGACTAAGGAAATCTCAGTATTCCAGACCCTAAGTAGACATGTGATAAGTATTTATGAGTCTTAACTGAATGATCATTCCTCAGAATTAAAAGCAAGAAAGGTTATAAAGCTGATGAAGGTGTTATTAAGAAGTCACAAGAAATTTAAGAATCCCTAACACACTGGAATTGCTTTAGTCAGTACCATAAAGTCCTCAAGAAAAGACAGAAAGAATTGTGAATACTCTCACCAACAAGGGCTCTCAAATCAAATCAGTTGGAAGCAGTTTTCATTAAGATGGATTGAATGTGGCATCGTGAGAAACACTTTATCAAATGTAGTGTTTTACTTAGTGATTAACTATATACCAGTTGATGAAGCTCCCTAAATCCTTTGTAATCCCACCACTCCAATAAACATTTAATGAGTATATAAGTTCAAAAAGCCTAGTAGAGGATTTAAACCTTCAATCTTGTTTTTATTTACTCTTGGAACTCAATTTCTCAATGCAAGTGAAGAAAGCTGGTACTTGAGGCTCATCTGTTGCCCTGGTAAAATTAATGTGCCTCCTAAAGTTTAAATTAAACATGATGTTTAAGATGAAAGAAATTTAGGCAAAGTGCCACAGTAACAGTCACACTTGCCTTAAAATGTCTGAACATTAGCAAATTGTTTTGTAAAAATGACTGAGAAATTAAAAAGATTTGTCCTAACTTGGAGATGTAAAATCTGAAAAACGGAGGTGCAGTAGAGAGCAGAGCTGTCTGCACATGATGGACAGCATACGCCCTGCTTGACTGTGCTGGAATGCATGCTCTTTGATTTGGTTTCTCCTATTTACTACTGATGTATCTTTGGAAAAGCAATACCGTTTTTTTTTTCTGAGTTTTCTCATCTTTAAGATGGGCATATAAATATTAAATGTCCCTATCTCTTTAGTGTATGACACTATTGAGGAAATGATTTATAAATCACATAATGTCATAGAAATGTGAAGCAGTTCCTATGTTGTCAACACCGACATGGAAGTAAATAGGTTAGCCATACCGGGATATGCCTGAATTCTTAGCACTTGGGAGGCAGAGGCAGAAAGACTGGACTTCAAAGCAAGTCTGCCACCCAAAAAAAGGGTGAAATAAAATTTATTTGATAACTGTAAAAAGTGTACTAATTTAGATTAATTATAAACAATTTATCCACCATGTGGATTTTCTTGTGCTCAGAGAAATGAAATAAACTATCCATTAAATATAAATTGGAAAAGAGGAGTGAACAAAGAGAAAGTGACCTGCTCAAGGAAGAAGGGAAGGACAAAGACAGCTGAGCAGGCCTGCCGTTAGTGAATCTTGATACAACTCTAATAAGCAACACGTTTAATTATATGTATCAGTGAATGGCCTCTGTGAAAACACCTGGACAGTAATAAAAGCAAACGATCGATTGTTTCATTAGAAATATCCGCGAGTTAATAAACAAGAGCTTATATTCCTCTGGAGATTATCAGTCTGAATAAATCTACATGACAATTTAATAAAAGTTCTTTTGTTGGCAATAAACTCCATATTTAAGCATTGGCATTTAAAGTCATATATGAAAGGCATACACAGAAACTTTTGAAATGAAATTGAAAAAGTATCTATGTTAACTGGGGAAGTGAAATTTTGGAATTATCATTTAGCTTGTTTTAAGTGACAACCATATTGTGACTAGGAGAATTTCACTGTTTTGCAAAATGTATGAGTAAGATTTAAGGAGCATTAATTTGCTTTGAAATGGTTTGGTCAAAGCCTAACAAATATGTAAGATATCCTAAACGTTTTTGTAAAGTTTAAAATTTTAAACTCCAAAAGCTTAGTTGTTATAAACATTAAAAGTCTGTATGAAATTTTCATTATTTGTTGATTAAAAATACTGTTTTGTATGTATGGGTTGAGGATTAAACTAGGATCTTTTGTATGTGAAGCACAACCTCTATCAGAAGGTTACATCCTAAGTTCTGAATAATGTTGTTTTTACTATTTTCTGCTCATCAATATTTTCTATTTTCAATCTGAGACTGATTAAAATAAAAAGTTATCATAAAAATGTACTAAGGCCCGAGAGATGGCTGGGATCCTTAGGCAGCCTGTAATCCCTGTGATAGTAAGGCAGGGAGAGAAGGCTCTCTGGGTCACCTTAGTCCAGGTATCCATGGAGCATATACCATCAACCCACTGGAAAGTTAGCAGTTGGCCTGTTTAAAGCTAGCCTGGCACTGAACTGCAGTGCTTGTCTTTAAGTAAGCCTTGTTTTATTTCATGATAATCCCTAAATAACAAGACTAGTGATGCTAATTGTTCAAATGTAGTATAAAATGTGCCCTTTAAGTGGAATGTAAACACATAAAAGTAGTTTAAGAAAGAAAAATATATATTTACCTAACTTTCATTGCAGAATATTGCTGTAATTGTTTTATTTTATCATTAGCTGCATAAAAGGCATGTAGTATGGTGCTGGGAACCAAACTCTACTCCTTTATTAAGAATAGTCCGTATAAATTCTTACCTAGGGATTCATCTCTCCAATTCTTAATTAGTTGTTCTTACTCTCATAGTGTCTTTAATCAGAATGAAGGTGGGAGAAGATAGTTTAAGGTTAGCCTGGGCGACAAGAGTGAGTTGAGGGCAGTTTGATACCTCAGTGAGACCCTTTCTGGAAGTTAAAAGTTAAAGGGGTCAGAGGTGTTGCTAGGGCTACAATTCAGTAGTAGAACTCTTGCCTAGCTTACAGGACGTAGGCCCAATTCACAGTATGGCCAAATCAAACAAAAACTCAAACCATCAATCACAAAGAAAAACTCCATGGCGAAACAAGAACATCAACCCTCTGCACCCAAAACAAAAACAAAGCAAAACAAAACAGCAACTTGCCACCTCATCCTAGAACTGTATAAATATGTCGTTATTATGCAAAGTGTTTGGGACAGAACTATTGCAGGAAGATGTTTAATTCTTTTAGACTTTGGAATATTTGCATAGTCTTTATTATTTGATTGTCCCTAATTCAAATATTGGAAATTCAAGTTTTGAGACTCATGTGCCTGAAACAATTTTGCACTTTGGAGCAGGATGGATTCTGACTTTTAGGTTAGGGATGTTGAATCTGTATACTTGGCACTCTAAGATTTTAGACATGCACTGGGGCATTAGGATGTAGTTTTGACAGATAGATGAGGGCTACTTGAAAGGAAAAAGCACTTTGGAAAAGGACTAAGAACAAATCTCTATCAGGAAGTTTTCATTCATATAACTGACAATATGAACATATAGTCTTGTTCCTTGTAAGCATGTCTACCAACTCCAATATGCCCCAAGTTACAAGTCTTTTTGCATTGGCAAAAGACAAAATTATATAATGCCCCAATAGAGATGGGCATCTTGAAAAAGATTAGGTTAGTAGAAGAATGGAAACAAAATCAAGACTTCAATCTCAAAAGATTGTAAAAAATATTAAACATGGTCTCAGACCAGGAGTAAAAAAAATACAGTACAATTCTAATTAGAATACAAAAAATTGTACTCACGTCTCGGGCTTTCACATAGAAGGCCTCTTGGAAAGCAGCTTCTAATGAGCCAATAAAAAATACAGGATGGCAGTCACCATATCTATAGGAAAAATTATGTATATTAATAAAGAAATGTTTGAAATTCATACCAAAGTCATACAAGTTGACCTAAAAAGACTGATAAGTAAATGCTGTGGCTAATATCTAGTACAGACCAAAACTCAATCAACTTCTTTTAATGTCTGAATGACATCTGTAAATTTTAAAAATTCTTCTTGGTCTGTACAAATATATTAGAACACTGGAATTTTTAAAAATAAGAAAATATATATGGTAAGTGCTATGGAACTATGACACAAGAAGCACTTCTTGGCTAATTAATTTCATCAGATTTTGTAGTTACATTAACTTTTTCATTCCTTGTTTTAATTCATTTATTTGAGAATACTATCACAGAAGAAGAAAACTGATTCTTATATTTCCATATTATAGTATTAACACTAAAAGAGGAATATCATTTATATCAGAGTGAAAACTAAACAGTATCTTTAAACACTTCAGTAAATTCCAAAATATATGAAGAACTTATGAAAAGTCTTAAAAAGAAATGCTAAAGAATCCAAAAACAAAAGTTAAAAGAAAAATTCTCTTACATTTAAACTGTAATTATCTTTTAATTTACTATTGAGTAAATGATTTTTGTTTGTTCTAGGATATACTAAAACTTAGTATGATATATCCTTATCCTTTGAGGACCATAAAAAACTACAGGAGTGATCAATGTACTAAACTTTTATAAAGATACAGGGATACACTGAATACATTTCTGCATTGCCACAAATGGTTTAGAATAGCATGTCTTTCTCTATTAGCACTATATGAATTGATATAGAAACCCTTTGAATACTCTATGGAGAAATGTTAAACAATTTCTAATTAAAATTACACCAAAAAAAAAATCACAGTAGTATAAGAGAACATCAGTTTTATAATATCCTAACCCTACCTTGAAGAAAATTCTGCTGTAAATTGTAATAAGGCATCTCCTTCATTTTCTGCGTTTTCTGGCACTAAAAAACAAACAAAAGAAAAAACAAAAACAAAAAAAACAAAACAAATAGACACAAAAAACAAACCACATAACATCTAATCCCACATATAAGAAATATATTTAATCAATAAAGAGGAAATAAAATTAAGTTTAGCTTCTGTGATATATCTGATGGGACATTTTTAACATACATTAGATTTTATCAAGCAGAATAAAAAAGCATCATTAAGAAAATTCCAATGAATAGATACAATCCTATTAGGCATCTAAATAATGTGTCAGTGTCAACTAGGATTTCAATTTTCTTAAAATATATATCTTGTGATTAGATTGTATAATATTTGAATGTATTTTAAATAACTCACTAATTGGAAAACTGCCAAATTTATGTAAATATTATATCAATTTCTGTCAAAAGTAGCCCCAATTTTACCAAGTGAATAGGCCACAAAAGGATTTACGCTAGAACTCATTTTGCATATAGCATCCTTTCTTATTCTCTATCATGCATCTCATAAGTGGAAAATGAGAAAGATGGCATATATATTCTACTTTATTTTTCCTTCTAAAAATGGATAGCAGCAATGAATAAAAAGGTAATATTACTATTCATCTTCACACTGACGTCTCTGACACAAGGGGAACAAGTACTATCAACAGAAAGTACTGGTTCAATTCCATTTACTTTTTCTTGGAAAGTTGTCAATCAACTTCCAAGAAAAAAATAAATGGAATTGAAACTAATTATACACTGAAATGTTTACTATACACTTTTGTCATTTTTACAAGCACTTTCAAAGTCTGGAGGCTTAGTAAAAAAACCAGAATTCAACAGACTCTGGCTCTAATGAAGCAAGCTTACTTCTAAACTTACAGAAAGGGGTTTTAAAGTCCACTATTCTTCGTAAATTTAATACTAGAAGGGAGAATGATAATGCTTGTCCCAAAGAACTACGAATACTCACTCATTGGAGATTTTCTCAGGGTAGATGATGCCATGCCAAATACTTCTCCGTCATCCACTCCAAATTCTGAAGCATCTTCAAAGTCATCTCCATCACTATCACTGACCATATGAACATCCGTGCTTTGCTATTTAAGGAGAGTCCTAATTAGATTCAGATTGATTTTAACATATAAAGTTCTAAAGTTATACAACTGGAGCAAGATAAAAACTTCAGGTATGAAACCATCTACTAAAATAAAGCTCAATTTTTTTAAAATTTAAAAGTTTTCATTTTAAAGCTCACAAACATTTCTAAACAAAATGGAAAGACAGTTACAAGCTCTACAAAGATAGAGATTTCTTTGGTATACTAGTATATAGTACACAAATAAATGTCCAAAGTGTACAATTAGAGACTCAGAGACAAATTTAAGCTAAGAGTCTCTCGAAAGGCTCACACTACTATGTGAATCTGGCAAGGAGAAACAAGGCAGCATTCAGACTTGTCATTTCCTGACTGTATTAAACCGCAATAAGACAGACATCCTATCTGTATAGTGTCATTAGGAAATACATAAAACAGACATGCATGAAATTTCAATGTAAAGTGAAGGTTACTAACCATGAAAAATGGTAGCATGTTTTAATTCATTAAGCTGTTATTGAGAATTTACTATGTGATAGGCACTGATAAACATACCCTACTTATACTGTATCAGCAGATGTTGAAGTTTAACATATTGAAAATATCAGCTTCAAAATAAAAACCTCTCTGCTATTCTCTAGATTCAGATACTATTATAAAATGTTAAGATTTAAAACATTTGAACTGGGTAATAAGTACCAATAAATGTTTAGGCCTTTTCTAAGATGAGGGTCCCAGCAAAGCAATTGGCTAAATGGCAATCCTATGTTCAACAAATGTCCCACAAAAACTATTCAGAAAATAAACTTTTTACTCTCTAAAATAATGGTGCTATGTAATTAAGTTATAATATACTAGAAACTATTTGATGTAAGAGTTTAATTTAAAATTAAAGTTAATATTGTGTGTAGAGAGGTGTGTGTGTGTGTGTGTGTGTGTGTGTGTGTGCGCGCGCGCACCCTCCTGTCCATTTTAAAGCAAATTGGTAGAGATCCTCTTCAAAACAACACAGTAAGATGAACGTCCACTATAAAAAAACAGTGTTTCTCAAGCTGGTGTTTCAATGACCTTTTCATAGTGGTCTCCTTCCACATATTAGACATTTACAATTTATAACAGTAGCAAATGTACAGGTATGAAGTAGCAACGAAAAAAAATTTATGGTTGTTGTCACCACAACATGAGGAAACTGTATTAAAGGGTTGCAGCACTAAGAAGGCTGAAAACTACTGTATAAGATGCTTTTAAATTCCCCATGTGTTTCATTCAGTCAATTATCTGTAATATGAAGGTGCCTAAACTTTCAGACTTAAAAAATCACAAGCACAAAATCTTTACGGTACACTGCATGTTCTATTTCAGTGTCTAGCCAGATTCATAGGCAAGTAAAAAGATACCAAGGATTAAACTGAAAACCTCCTCACTACTTCCACTAGCTTACTTAGTAGTATTCACCACTTCAAGAAGCATAAGCTTAAGAATGAAGGTTGAGGAACATAGAAAACAGGGAGTAAGGAATACCCCATGTACATTGTCTTCCTTTTTTAAAAAACAAAAAAAAAACAAAAAAAACTTCATTTCTCTTATTGTCTTATAACTACTGTGTTTCTCAAAATGGAGTCTTTAATACAACTTCCTGTAACAACAGAGCCTCACTTCATAAACGATTTAATTTTCTCTATGACTCAGTATACAATTTTTATACAAAGCATGGAATTCTCTTAGAATCTCAGAAAATAAAATCATACAAACACAACCTCTTTGAATGGAGGTATCTAAAAAGCCAATTTTATTGAACAAAAAAGTATATTTCAAATATGAATTATTGAAGTATCAGCAAGAATAAGCTGCTTAATTATGTATAAGGAACTACCAATCTCTTCACATTTTCTTATCAGCTACCTAACAGGTTAGGAAAAGCTTTTTTCTGGAAAAAAAAATGAGATAAACAATCATTTTCCCTCCATTAATATTTGCTGATGAGCCTAGATAATCTTTTGGTATCTGTTACAGTTGCAATAAAATTCTTTGAATCTTGAGAATCTATTAAGATTTTTAAAACAACTATGAAAATTGAGATTCTGTTTTGTCTGTTCTATTAACTTGTTCACTTTGCAAATCTCCATTACATTCTCTGGACTCATTCAGAAGAAAACAGGCCATGCTCCTCTAGCAGCAGTATAGACAATTATAATGCTGAGCAGTAACTGTTATGACACATATGCTTTAAGGCTAGCAAACAGATGAGGAAAATTTTCCAAGAGGAGACGATAGCCAATTTGTTTGTAATAAAAATTTAGAACCAATACTTCGCATTAAAACAAAACAAAGTGAAGCAGAAGTGAAGCAGATGTTCCCTTCGGTGGACCACCTAATATGTGATTTAGACATCAAAGCTCCACACAGTGCGTGTACGTAAGGCAGACTCAAAGACAGATTTCACTGCTGCAGAACACATTTGTTAACACTGGTACTGAGAAAAGTTGCATACTATATGGGGAAAAGTCTAGCAAAGAATTTGATATTTAAAACTATGGAATTAAGAGAAGCAATCTGAATAGTGGGTTTTAGAAGTAACAGATTGGATTAGGGCCCTCTCCATGAGATGGAACCCATGCCTAACACTGTCTGGATAGTCAAAAACATGGGGATCAATAGGCCCTGGGCCTAAAGGAAAATAAAACACTAATTTGCTAAAGAGGCATAGCAATAAGATGACTCCTAACAATGTTCTGCTATACTTACTGAGATGATAATTGGACAATGTACAAAGAGTGAGAGACCCTGGAACACTCAGTCTTGAATGTGATCTCTTCATCAAAACCTCCCCCTCAGAGCTAAGAAGTCTACTCCAAAGAGGACATGGAAAGATTCTTCGGGCGAGGGGTTATAGAGGAAAGAGTGTCCTCCAGATACAGCAGGACTTATGAATATATGCAGAGAGACAAAAGAAGCATGCACACACAGTGTCTGAACATATTCAAGCAAGAACCCCAGCACTGGGAGGGGTCACAGGCTCTCACTCAAACAAGAAGCTATCTGCAATTGGAACCCATTTGAAAAGAAAAACTTAGTTTTCTCCAATGGAGTTTCACTGGATATACTAACCACACTTTAGGGTAGGCCTCATGAACAGCAGTAGATGGTCAACACAAATTTTGTAGATAATTTGTCTCAAGATTACTTTGCTTAGGCATCTTTTGTTTTAGCGTTCGTTTTTTTATATTTTGTGGCTTCCATTTTGTGGAGTGTGTTTGTGTTTATTGTTTTTTGTTGATGGTGCTTATTAACTTTTTAAAGGGAGAGAGAGAAACAAAGTGTGAAGCTGAGTAGGCGAGAAGGACCTAGGAATTGAAGGTGAAGCTGAATAGAATATACCATATTCAAAAAAACTAGTCAAGAAAATTTTATTTGAAATTAAAAAAAAACAAAACAAAAAACAATTACAGCCGGGCAGTGGTGGCACACGCCTTTAATTCCAGCACTTGAGAGGCAGAGGCAGGCGGATTTCTGAGTTCAACGCCAGCCTGGTCTACAGAGCGAGTTCTAGGACAGCCAGGGCTACAGAGAGAAACCCTATCTCTAAAAAACAAAAAGAAAAAAAGAAAATTACATCATTTCCCCCTCTAGCCCTTCCCATCTACCCCCTCACTGGTTTTGTACATGTATTCTCATTCATATTCTCATATTCTCCTCCCCCCTCTCATTTTCATATATAGACATACATATATTACTTACTTACTGCTACATATATAGATATATAATCTCAAATACATGAATAAAACCTGATGAATCCATATAATGTTACTAATTTCTATGATTTCAGGGTTGACCACTTGGCATTGGATAAACAATTGGGAGCTCTTTCCTGAGAAGACGGCATTCCTTAGTTGCTTGTAGTTCTTTGTCTAGGATTGAAGCTCCGTGAGATTTCCCCTTTTCCATGTTAGCCTCTCAATTGGTACCACCCTTGTTCAAGTCTTGTTAGGCAGCCATGTTGATGAAACTTCATTGCTGTAAATTCTCTGACATTTCAAGGAGACAAAAATCTCACAGAAAATTCCCTGTTCCTCTGACACTCATCTTTCCACTTGTCTTCCACTATGATCCCTGAGGTTTAGGAGTCCTTCTGAAGATGGATCAGCTGGGGCTGGGCTCCATAAGGCCATTTGATCTCTGCTATTCTTTTGATTTGTTGTGGTTTTCTATAATGGTTTTCTCTCTATCTCTTGCAAGGAGAGATTTAATTTTAAAAACTAAAGGTTAATTTTTAAAAGTCATATTACCCTTAAAAATGTAACTATGGAAAAAAGCCCACAACCAACCAAAGAAACATTAATTTATAATCAAAAGAGTTAGAGCTACATACCATATAATATTGCACATGAGTCTGTCTTCATACTATAATTGCAAAATGTGACTAATACAAACCCCTAAAGTTCTGTGAAAAGTCACAGACATGACAGAACATGCTACCTTACAAAAATTATTAATATAACCTAACTTTAATAGATGAATTCAATTTTAGTCACATGGTAAGAAGCCAGTGGTGAATGAATTCAATAGAAGATAAGGAAGTAGAGAGTCTTCTAATGTAGCTTACTGAAAAAAAAAAAAGATTTCATTTGAGGGGAGCTAGGTTTGTAGGATTTATTTAATTTGACATGTGTGTGTCTGAGTGTCTGTGTGTATGTGTATGTGCCAAGTCATATGTGCCACAGTGCACACAAGAGGTCAGAAGGCAGTTTCTGGGAGTTGGTTCTCTCCTTCCCCTGTGTGGCTCCCAAGGATAAAACTCAAGTTGTCAGACTTGGCAGCAAACACCTTTACCTGGTGAGCCATCTGCAAGAGTGTTTTGTTGTCAGTTTTGTATAGTTTTAAGATGAATTGAGAAAAGATTAATAGAGCTAGAAATGAGAAAAAAAACAAGAGAAACCTATGCCTGCTAGATCAATACTACAGAAGTTAGAAGCAGTAGATCCAAAATAATGGATAGAATACAAACTCAAGAGAGTGAATAAGCTTCTCAACTAGTCAATGCAGAGAGCAAGCTTAATGCTGACACAAAAATAAATCTTTTTAAAATGGGGAAGAGCGAGATTTCATAAAAATTCTAACCTATGGAAGAAATAAAAGTTGTCCAAATAGGAAAGAAATGAATGGTCTGAGTCTGCAAAACACATGAAACCTTGAGTTCAGAAAAATCAAATCCAGTTTGAAAGTATCAACTGGGATACGTTCAAAGAACCATTTAACCAGTGTCCAGTATAACAGGTAGTACATTAGCTTTGGGAATATATTAGATGGTAGTACATTAGATGGGAAATAATGTGTATAAGGAGATGGGTTGTTGGACAGAGCATGGATAAATACAATTTCATATATAATGACTGAGATGAGCATTGAAAGCAAAATAATTAGGACACAAATGACACAAATTTACCTCTTGTGCAATACCATAAACATCTACCTCATGACTCTTACGTTTTCCTTATCAAGTTTTAAAACCAGAAATACCCACTCTCAAGCTTTCAGTAAACTCAAGAGTTCATTTCTAGGTGCTTGATTATGTCCAGGTAGTATATTTGTCTGTTGTAATATCAGGAAGAGGCTATTTGATTTGAATGTGTGTGTGTGTGTGTGTGTGTGAAGGGTGTTGAAAAAGGGTCTCATGCAACCTAAATTGACTATAAACTCACTATGTAGTGGTATAGCTAGGTCTCCAGGTAGAACTATTTCCCATTTTCTGAGGAACCACCAGATTGATTCCCAAAGTGGTTTTAACAGCTTGCAGTCCCACCAGCAATGGAAGAGTGTTCTTCTTTCTCGACATCCTTGCCAGCATCTGCTGTCACCTGTGTTTTTGATCTTAGCTATTCTGATTGGTGTGAGCTAGAATCTCAGGGTTGTTTTGATTTGCATTTATTTCCCTGATGACTAAGGATATAGAACATTTCTTTAAGTGTGTCTGAGTCATTCGAGATTCCTCAGTTGAGAAGTCGTTGTTTTGCTCTATACCCCATTTTTTAATAGGATTATTTGGTTCTCTGGAGTCTAACTTCTTGAGTTCTCTGTATATTTTGGTTGGTAAAGATCTTTTCCCAATCTGTGGGCTGCCATTTTGTCCTACTGACAGTGTCTTTGCCTTACAGAAGCTTTTCAGTTTTATTAGGTCCCATTTGTCAATTGTTGATCTTAAAGCATGAGCCATTAGTGATCTGTTCAAGAAAATTTCTCCTGTCCCAATGTGTTCAAGGTTCTTTCCCACTCTCTCTTTTATTAGATTCAGCGTATCTGGTTTTATGTGGAGGTCTCTGATACATTTGGATTTGAGCCTTGTACAAGGAGAAAAGAATGGATGAAAAGATCTGTATGAAAAGAACTTCAAGTCTCTGAAGAAAGAAATCGAAGCCCTCAGAAGATGGAAAGATCTCCTATGCTCATGGACTGGCAGGATTAACATAGTTAAAATGGTCATCTTACTAAAAGCAACCTACAGATTCAATGCAATCACCATCAAAATTCTAACTCAATTCTTCACAGAGATAGAAAAGGCAATTCTCAAATACATTTGGAATAACAAAAAAACAAAAAACAAAAAAAACCCAAAAGAACCCAGGAGATCAAAAACCATTCTGGGGGAATTTCCACACCTGACCTCAAACTGTACTACAGACCAATAGTGATAGAAACCACATGGTATTGGTACAGAGACAGGCAGGAAGATCAATGGAACAGAACTGAAGACCCAGAAATAAACCCACACAACTATGATCCCTTTATCTTTGACAAAGAAGTCAAAACCATCCAGTAGAAAAAAAATAGTATTTTCAACAAATAGTGTTGGTTCAACTGGCAGTCGGCATGCAAAGTTTTCTTTTATTATTCAGTGTTGAGAGAAGCTGTAGTTTTTGAAATTGATCTATTTTTTTGTTGGCTAAATTGTGTGTGTGTGTGTGTGTGTGTGTGTGTGTGTGTGTGTGTGTGTGTGTGTTCGTGTTCAAAGGATAATAGATCCATCCTGATCCATGAGGACATGTTCCACGATCACTAATGGATGCTTAAAATCTCAACTGGTAGCAAACACACAAATCTACGCTTTTCCCCTAAATAGCTATACATAAACTTTTTGTTATTTCCAACTTAACTAAAAATCTTATCATGTGTTACTTTTGCATCCATAACTTTTATGTCTGAAGCACAGTAGTCAAACTGAATGAATTTCTATTATCCCTTTCATGGTTTTGTGAAAAAAAAGATTTATTCACATTGTAGATCTAGTGAACAGAATGTAATCTATATAGTTGGATTCTTTTTTTTTTGTCTTTCTTTCCTTAAACATAAAAACTTTTACTTTTTCTCCTAAAGCAGTGGTTCTCAACCTTCCTAATGATGAGACCCTTTAATGCAGTTCCTCATATTGTGGTGACCTCCAACCATAAAATTATTTCTGCTTTATAACTGTAATTTTACTACTGTTATGAATCATAATATAAAGAAATGACATGCAGGATATCTGATATTCAACCCCTATGAAAGGATCATTAAACACCCCCCCCCAGTCATGACCCACAGATTGAGAACCACACTGCTCTAAAAGACTCACTGTAGATTTTCTTTTGGTCTGCTATTTCAATTTGATTTAAAATTTAATTAAATTCAGTGCATCCCAGAATCTGGAGAAATGGCTCCCATCTAGCTGTTCTTCCAGAGGAACTTGGTTTGATTCTCACCACTCATGCAGCACCTTACAACCTCCTGAATTCCTATCCCGGGGATCAGACACCTTTTTCCTGTGTGTGGTGGTTATACATGCTCGTCCCAGGGAGTGCCACTATTAGAAGGTGTGGCCTTGTTGGAGGAAGTGTGTCACTGTGGGGATGGGCTTGGAGATCTCCCTCCTAGCTGCCTGAGGATGCCCAGTCTGTTGCTGGCTTCCTTTGGATCAAGATGTAGAACTCTCAGCTCCTCCTGCACCATGCCTGCCTGGATGCTGTCATGCTTCTGCCTTGATGACAATGGACTGAACCTCTGAAACTGTAAGCCAACCCCAATTAAATGTAATCATTTTTAGGACTTGGCTTGATCATGGTGTCTGTTCACAGCAGTAAAACCCTAACTAAGACCCTGCGCCCACAGGCACTGCATGCACATAGTGCATATACATGCAGACAAAACACCCATGCACTTAAAACTATAGGAACACATTTTAAAGCTTTCTAATTTGGTACTGTCTCAAGGATTTTATGTCTGAATAATCTGTCTATTAAGCTGTTCCCTAATACTCCTGTATTAAATTTTTTCTCTTTGATTTTATTAAGTTGTCTTCAATATATTTAGGTATTCCAAAAGGGTGTGTGTGTGTGTGTGTGTGTGTGTGTGTGTGTGTGTGTGTGTGTGTGTGTGTGTGTGTGTGTAAAACATGTTTTGTCAGAAGCCATCTAGGAAAGGGAAAGGCTATGACAAGCAAGTGAGTTTCCTAGAGATGGTCCACCATTTTGCATGACTATGATAGGTGAGCTCTGGAGAGGCACGGCCCTGAAGACTTTGGCCCAGGATTGCTTCTCGCGGCTGATATGATTTTCCTGCCATTATTACATAGCCTAATGATTCCTGGGCATCAGCCTGCACTATTGGGCAAATTTTCTGCAGATCAATATGAAGATGAACTTCCATAAATTAATGTTGTTTAGATGAATTAATGACTTTAAGAGTTCCTAACTTGATTCAAATAATTTTAGGAAGAGTATAAGAAAATGGTTTCAGTTGTTTTGCCAGAAAGAAAAAGTAGTTAGAATAAAGAATAAAATGTGCCCCGTCCTCATAGAATAGTAAGTAAAGGCTGCATTATAAGAAAAACAATGAGCTCTCATTAATTACACTGAAGAGAGACATAGGCTTGAGACAAATTTATGATCAAGGAAAAACATTCATTCTAGAACAGGTCCAAGGATAAAACCACAGGTGTGCACTATGATAAAACAAAGCCATATGAAACTGTTGCTCTGAACTTCTAATGAGCTTATAGAATGAAACATTGCTTTGAACTTACTACTGACATCCTTCTGTAATTTCCCTTTTGTGTAACATTTTATCTAAAGGTAATTTTATAACAAACTTTTGTCTGAGAAGGTATAAGAAGGTCATAGAGAAGAAATAAAAGTGTGGCATTTGGGGCTCTATTCCATCCACTAAATTTATATCAATGGCATTTTGGGCTCAGTCCTATCCATCAAATGTATATGTATCTGACTGTATGTGCATATATATGTGTATAGGTATAAGTGTATGTATAAAAGTATGCGTGTGAACATGTGAAAATGATGGAACAGGTAGTTGTGAAGCCACAACGCGCATGCGTGCACATCAGCATGTGTCTGACTTTCTTTTTATCTGTGAAATTGCCAAAAGTCATCAGCTTTTGGTCCCAGAACAGAACAGTGAGAGTTAAATTGCCAGAAGCCAAAGGCTTCTGACCTCCAGAACAGTAATAGAGATATAGGGACAGAGGTCATCAGCCTTTGGCCTACATCAGACACTATGCCCCTCCTTAGTACCTTACCCTGCCAGATATAGCTTCTGGCAGCGTTGTATGCTTTTAAAATTACTATGAATTCACAGTATATAATAGGAGGTTACCAGCACAATAAATCATAATACTCATGCCTTCTTTCCCAGCCTCTTAAGACCAACATCAAAGTTAGGCAAGGAAATATTATCTATAACTATGGAACAGAATCAAGACAATGCTTTTTTATATCTTATGGCCCATATACACACAGAGCTTCAAAATAAAACAAATATAAAACATACCCCATCTTTTTGCTTCTTGGTATTATTCTTTAGAGTCTGTGTGTACTGCTCTCAATGCATAAGTGATCTGTCAGCTTTGATATTTAGTGCCTTGCTATAAGTATAAAATTGTCTACTTACAAGTTATAGAACCTTGAGGCTCAATTCCAATAAAGGCACTCAATTAATTAGGTTAAAAAAAATCCCTTTGTTAAATTGACAATTCTATTTAAAAATCATCTAAAAACAACCTGTCTGAAATCTGTATGTTGAAATGTGAAACTAAGAGAACAAGAAACATATTAGGAATAATCTTGCATGGAAAAGTTTCTGCCTTCAAAATTTGACTGTGACATCATTCACGCTACATTAACATTACCAATTCATTGCTGTGGAGAAAAAAAGAACAGGAAGTGGGCAGATGAGTGGAGGATATGTGCCTTCAGTTCAATGAAAAGCTGGAAAATAGGCTTACCTCTTCTGATTGCTCACGGGTCTGTACAGGTGAAGTTCTTCTTCCCACAGTTAGTCGATGGCAGGGATAAGAGAGGCCTGATTCAGCAAGACACATCTGTAAAAAAGTAAAGTGCATCATTTTAAACAAAATATAACTTCAATCAAAAAAAGGATTTTGGATTTCTATTGTTTTCTATAATTTTTAAGCTATGTTAGAAAGCTATTAGTCTGAGTATAATATTACAATGAGGGCTCTGACATTCTAAAACTTTTCACCAAGTAAAATATTCTGGCCAGCTCGGCATGCTGGCACATGCCTTTAATCTCAGCACTTGAGAGGCAGAGGCAGGTGTATCTCTGTGAGTTCAAGATCAGCCTGGACTATGTAATGAGTTCCAAGACAGCTGGGACTGCATACATATTGAGACATTGTCTTAAAAAAAATACATTGTTATCAAGACTAATTTTCAGTAGAAAACAGATGAAACAGAAATTATATACAAGGCCAAATTATACTTGCCCTCAGTGTAGGTCTGTTAATAGACTCATTTATAGAATAAGATCCCCATTTCCTACCAGGAACATATGGAAGCATAGGTACCAAAGCCCAAGGTGTTTTTATTTTACCACACAGTTACAACGTTATTTATACATTAGTACTAACACACAATATTAAGGATTATGAAGGCTTACAAATGTAAAGTGCATGTAAAGAAATTACTTGGTTTACATTCTAAACACTATCCAAAGAATCTGTGCTATTCAGCAATAATAATTAAGTAACATATATTTATGTCTATTAAAGTTTATAGTGTATCTGATAGCAAATAAAATTAATTTTGAGGTTTATATTGAAATTGGGCAAGCAAAAAAATCTGACCAGAGTTTGTTTCATAAGTATCAATTATCTTAAGGAAGTAGTCAGATTCTAAGAAAATGCATCTAAAATTTTTTTATCTGTTTCAGAATTAGTGTATACTCTCAAGAAAATACAAAGTAAAAAAGTAATGTGAAAGAATTGTGATTAACAAAACAACTTTATATGCCAACAGTTCATGATGATTATCAGTAACATATTTCAGTACTGTAGTGCATGCTACATATCATTTATTCTGTAACGGTATTTTATTCTCATGTTATTTTGGTTAACTTCTATCTACAGATTATTTGTATTTCCTATCATTTACCTATGTAGGAGAATTAAAACAGTATTAAGGCGAACTGCAGAGATGCCTCAGTGGCTAAGAACACTGTTCTTCCAGAGGGCCTGTGTTTGCTTCTCGACACCCAGCACATTCTGACATTCATTGTAACTACTTCTGGAGGAGTCATTGCCCTTCTCAGGCTTCTGCGTGGTATATATGCACATGAGACATGTACTTGCAGAAAAAACACTCAGGCACATAAAATGAAAATATCTAGTTCTTAAAAACCAAACAACATAATGTTAAAGGCTGGAGGTAAAGCTTAGTGGAAGAGCACACACTCTGCATGCTCAATTGAGTTCCAGCACTCAAGACAACAACACAGTTATACAGCCTTAAGAAAGTATATGTGCCTCTGGCAAATTGGAATATATACATGTATCAATGTAATGATGACGTAAATCAATGTTTCTTTTACTATTAGAAATAAAATATGGTATCATTGACACAAAATTATTCTTTGATAACTTCGGAGAGATGTGAATTAGTGTGACATAAAGTGAAGAAATCCAAATATCTACAAATTAACACATTCATAGGCAGCAGACAACAGTGGATGAGGCAAACTAGAATTCAAACATGCTTACATAGGCTAATTATTTCAATGCAAATATTGCTGTGGAAAATAGAGACTTCACATAAATATCCAAGTATGCTAAAATACACAGAGTATACTGCTAAACGCCATGTGTTTAGCCAGTTGTGGTGCCACATGCCTTTATTCCCAGTACTTGGGAGGCAGAGGCAGGTGTACCTCTGAGTTTGAGGACAGCTTGGGTTTTCCATTATCACAGAGGGAAGACTTAAAAAGGTTTCCAAATAAAGGACCAACTTAAAGGGCTTAGGGAAGCAGCTCAGTTAGTTGGTAGAGTATTTGTCTATTATGAAAGAGGCCTGGGGTGGAATCCCCAGGACCACATAAAAATAGGGTGTACCTATAATCCCAGTCCTGGAAGGTAGAGGGCCAGGAGGTGGGAGTGGGGTGGGTGGAGGAATACCCTCATAGAAGGAGGAGGAGGGAGGATAGGATAGGATAGGATAGGATAGGGGCTTTCTGGGGGGTGGGGGGAGGGAAAGGGGATAACGGTTGACATGTAAATAAAGAATATATCCAATAAAAAAAGAAAAGAATTACACAAGCAAAAGTCAGTCTGCTTAGCACTTCTTCTAATTTTATCAAAGAAAATTGTTAGAGAATGCTTATAGTGAATAAAATATATTTAAGGCTAAAATAAATAGTTTTCATAATACATATATATCTCACATATTAATAGCAATATATTTTCACAAATTCCAGTCTTTGTAGAATTACAACATAGCATCAAAATTAACTAAACATAAATACAGCTTTCCCGTGACATATCTTTTGAAGATAAGAAGTTGCTTTATCCTAAGTATTCACAAAGACTGTCCTACTACAGGGTGTTTGTTCAAATATTTTACTTTGCACTATAAAACACTGTGAAGGCCAAATTATTCTTCAGGAACCCCTGTCAATAATGTTTCAAGTGCTTGAAGAGCACATATAAAGACTGAATAAGAAATAAGAAAAAGATGCTACCGTCAATTATATGCTTGCTTATTGATAACTATCCTCACAATCTCCAGAGTTGAAAAAATTTTGTAAACAAGCTTTAAAAGATACCTTTAAAATGTTTGAAAAGACAGTTAATATACATTATAGGACAAATGAAAATAATAAATGGATGAATCACAGTTGACCTAATAATATATAGGCATAGTATTAGATAATATTTTCTCCCTAAGAGAGAAGATTGAGCTAGCACGCCTAATAAAAATTTCTACTACATAGTAGATATTCAACAAGTAGGATATTATTTTGAAAATGAGTACTTGGGGCTTGAGATAAGATATATAGTTAGAGTATTGAGAATCATATAATGAGTATATATTGACTCAAAGTGTGCTGAATCTCAACCTACTGTAGAAATAGGACTAGTAATAACAGTGCTTACATATGTAAATGTATAGAAAGTTTGAGTAAAATTATTTCATGAAATCTAACAGTGGAGCATCTGTAAGCTGACATTACACATCATTTCTTCTATGGAGGACTTTTTATTTAACAATAAGTATGCTCGGTCAACAAAATGTTTATGTATTTAAGTTGTTCCAAATACCTCTTAAAGAGAAACTAAAGGATGATCTTATATTATTCCTAGTCTATATGATCACAATTAAGCACAAAGGACTGTATTAGGAAAGCTTACACCTGATTGTTCTAATCCACTAACAATGAGTAAAACATAAGAGTTGAGACATGAAAAGAAAAACACCAACAGAGTTTTTCCTGTTTAGAAAACATAAGTATTCAAACTTTGGTTGATTCTCAAAAGAACAGAAGATGTCTTAAGTAAGGACTTTTTGGGGTCAACATCTATTAATTTGATATATAAAGTGGTGTGTTAATTCTCACACAAATACATTATAAACTGATCAAATCAGGAATAAACTTTTAAAGTCAGTATGTCAGTATTCATTTCTAGAGTTCACTACAGTTAATATTCTACCTCACAAATCCATGTTTTTTTTTCCTTCTGTAAAAACTGACAGCACCTTGCCTGTAAGCATTTTGTTAGAAAAGCTTAAATAAGAAGAAATTTTCAAATACTCCATTAGTGAGTAAACATTCCTAAAATCTACTTGAAGATTTTCCTTTCTCCTTACAGAAATTACTTAGGAACACACTACGTCAGTTGTTCTTTATGATCTACAGACACAAGGCTATTGCAATCATTAAAGGAGGACATACGATCAAATTTATGCCCTAGAAACATAAGTGCCATATGAGTTTTGAACATTTTACACTGATATAACAAGTACATCTGCAGCAAGGCCTTATGGAGGCTTATAATTTCAGCTACTTGAGAGGATGAAGCAGGGGGCAGCAAGTTTACAGTCTGCCTAGGCTAGAAACCGAGTTCAGCATTAGCCTGGGAACCATAGAACTCTATCTCAAAATAAAGAAGGAAAAAGAGGTTGGAAATATAGCTTACACAGAGCACTGGGCTAGCATGTGTGAGATGGTTCAATTCTCAAGCCAAAAAAGAAAAGGGATAATGCTGCATAAAGCTGTTAATACCCTAGCACAAATCTTGGTAGTAGCATCAAGCTGAGTGCTTGGTAGATCTTTGTCTTCCTTCAATTCTCCTCAATACCATGAATCTTGTGACTTTTGAAACATTCTCTCACTGTCCTGTAGGCTAGAATTGGTGACCCGAGAGGACTGAGATTCCCCCATCTGTCTCTAAAATTCTACATAATCTTAACAGTCCCAACACTACTCAAAAGTCCAATGGAAAGTCTCTTCTGGGACTAAAGATAAAACTTCAGTTGTGAGCTAACATAAGTTCAAAACCAAGTTACACAGCTCTAATATACAATGTTACAAGTAAAAATTCTCATTCCAGGAAAAAAATGCAAATATAGAAATAAATGGTCGGACCAAAGCAACACTGAAACCTAGCAGGGGAGACCCCAAATCCTACAGCTCCATGTCTAGTATCTGGTGCTGCTGATGGAATCACTCATACTCCTACTCTGTAGCTACAGCTTTCCCTTAGAAGAAGATAATACATAGTCATGGCATTTCCAACATTCTGGACTCTCCAATGTAATCTAGGTTTTATTATCAAGCTCACACAGTGGACTCACCAGGGCTTCCTTGCGGGGACTCTGGTCTTGTGTCCAAATTATCTGGCCTCAGCAGGATACATTCTGTAGTAAGCTTGCTAGGTCTGGGACCCTACGCAATGGGCTTTATCAACCTCTGGGTCCAGACATGGGGAAAACAATCTCCTAGGCAGTTGTTTTGACACAGAGACCCCCTCTGAGTGGCATTCTAAGTTAAGGTTTTCTCCTTTCAAAGACATTTGTAGTTTCCTACTATGAACTTGCCCTCATAGCATCCTTCCTAATGTTCTAGGGAGGAGCACACAGTACCTCTTCTAATATGACAATCTCTTTAATAATCACAACTACTTACTCAGCATTCACTTTGTCAGCAACTTTAAACTCCCTTCTTCCCTTGCTAAGTGAATGCTTCCCTACCTTTCTGCTCAACTTTTTGGTTTGTCTTACTGTAGAGCAGGGGTAAGGACACTAAGCAGTAAGCAACCACAACTTACTAAATGCTTAACTAAATGCTACCATGTCTTGAGACTTCCTCTGTAAACAAGTTAGTTAGTGTCATCATTGTAATTCTCTGAAACCATCCCTATCTCTTTTCCATTTCTTCTCCTCCTCCTTCCATTTTTTTTTTTTTTTTAAATTCAGTCTTACTCCATGGTTTGGTTTAGGGTCTGGGAAAAGTGGTTGAGATGCATACTTTACATATCAAAACAGATCTGGCCTCCAGGTTCTCCCAGCCTTCCTCAATCCCTACCTGGTGTACCCTGCCCACAACCTAGAACTTTCCAGCCCAGTGGCTGGGCTGCCCTTGCCTCAGAGGCTCCTCCCTATATAATACAGACATTTTGGAGTCTGTGTCCTGCACTCATGTTCTTTCTCTGTTTTTCTTTCCCCTTTCTCCTAATCTCAATCCTTGAGACCAGTGAATTCACTTGCCTGAGTACAACTTCCCAATAAACCTGCCTTTAATATAATCAAATCTAGCTTGAATTGGTTCATTTCACTGTCAGAGAAATAACCTATCAATGGTAGTATCCTTTTTAGTATCTGAATATTTCCTATCAGTATGTTTAGGAAGTAAACACGGTATATGCTTTTGTAATTATGTATGAAAAATATCATGAAGATTCCAAAATTTGACCCCAAAAAGTGATTTTTGTGACTTTTCAATACTTTCAAATAACTGGTTTTATTTTTAAAGTGACATTTTTACATATTGCTTAGTTTAACAACTAACAATTTTTGTTCTCTTTCAAAGATAATTATCAAAGACTTTCAAGACCTTAGTTTTATCAATGGGCATTTAGCATTGAGGGTAATTTTTGGAAGCTTACTACTTAAGATAATATATAATTAGAATCTTATAAACAATAAATGTATTTTCAAAAATGTATGATGATCAACTTGTACTGATTTGTCAACCTGACAGCACCTGGAATCATATAAGAGACAAACTTCTGGGCAAACATATGAAGCTGTTTCTAAATTGGTAGCTGAGGTGGACAAGGACCCCTGGTGAATGTGGGTGGCAAAATTCTATGAGCTGGAGTTCCAGGCTAAACCCAAAGTTCACCTCTCACTTCCTGATGTGTGTAGTCAGCCTTCTCGTTTTTGTTGCTGAACTGAATCAGAATAAACCCTTCTTTAAGATAAATTTGAGTACTTGATCACAGCAATAAGAAAAAATTATTACAGTTGTTGCTATTATAAACCCGACTATTTGGTTCTCAGCAAATATTTAGAACTTCAAGCTAGAAAAGTCCTGAAGTGCAGTAAAGCAGACCTTAATATCCCATTTAGGAATTTAGAAGACCAAAATGCCAAGAGAAATTCATAGTGGAGCTTTACACATAAGAACTAACAAAGGAACTGGTACTGGGTCAGAGGCCACTTGTCTTACATTCTGGCAAAGAAACTGGCTAGGAGGATATTAAGGAATTAAAATAAGTCCTTTTGCCTTTATTAAAAAGAAATTTGCTTCAGTTTGTTTGTTTTTAAAATTGAATTTCCCTACATGGTCCAAGCTGGCTCCAAAGTTGAGTTTCTCCTAACAGAGCCTCTCAGTTGCTGGGATTACAGGTGGTATGTTACTATTCCCAGCTTAATCCTAATTCTAAAGATGAGACAACTAAGCCTTACATAGATGAAGAAACCTGCTCAGGACCAAACAGGAAACTGAATGGGGACAATAAAATTAGTATTGGACAGTTTTACCTCATCATCACTTAATAAGCATAAACTCAGACAACTATAGTGACTTACTATCGCTTGTCTTGTGAGCTAACACAATAACAATTTTCTTTGACTAAAATAAAAGAACTACACTTAAAGACCTTCATATACCAGGGACTTTATAACAAGTACTTTTTCATTTAACATAAACAACTGTATAAATTTAGGATTATGGTTGCATAGATCACAAAGTAGGTTTCAAGAGGCAGAGCAATTTATTCAAGTGAAAGTGGATTGACTTCTAAAGGCTATGAAACTTTCTACAATATCCCTGCTCAAGAACAAGCCATTTAAACACAAGAAGTCCTGAAGATGACTGACTATCACTGTTACACATTTCAAATGCATTGTTTAGCCAGACAAATGGCTGAAGCAGTTTAAAGGCAAACTTTGTATTGAGGCTGAAATTTCACTTACTGCCAAACAGAGTGTAAATCAAAAAGCTTATTTATTTTTATTCACAAACCAAGGCTTTTTTTTTAAAGTCACTTAAGTGCTAGAAAAATCACGGAGCTTTAATTTGCAGCAGGCTGAAGCAAGTTTATTAAGAATGCTAGTAACCAAGTACACATCCACTTGTCTGGGCTAGCCCATCGCCACATTCTTGTAGCAGGGTTAAACAGCAGTTTAGTCACCTCATAAGAAAGCACACTGTTAAAAAGGAAATCACTAATAATGTTCTGGAACCAGTGGAATATTAAAAGAGATGTGCATGTCAAGATCAATTATCTCCAAAACCCCTGTGAACAGAGCTTTAAAAATTGTATTTGTCACCAGGCTTTGCTGTGTTATAGTCCTCAATTGATCTAGCAAGTTGGTATGGCTTAATGAAGTAAACAGTGACTGTAACAGTAACAAGTCTTGAGATTGTTTTTCTATGAAAATAATCTCATATGCTGATACTAAGTGAGCAACCAGAATTGGAACAAAAATGACTGCTAGAAGGTTTCCCTTTGGATCCATAAGTTATTAGCACTGAGAAATCCTTAGACTTCATCATGTGTTGATCAGACATACTCAAGCCTTAACTAACTCAAGTGAAGCTGCCTTACTTTTCCCTGCCAAGTATCCTTGGCCCCATTACAACCCCCCAAATGAGACAAGCAATCAGTTACCAACTCCCAAATGTCTACTGGAGTTCTATAAGTCACAAAATGTTCCAAAATGAGAGGAGTCTCCTCCCAAGAAGGGCTACTTAAGCCTCTCATTTACAAAGAGAAATCATTACAGATGGTAGCCACAAGCTTTCTGCCTAAGTCTTATCTTGGTACAAGCATGCTATCTTGGAACCTAACCTAGACTTTTCTACTAGTTAGTTAAAAATACAAATAGATATTTAAACATTTTTAATGCCTTTTTTTTTTAAGTTTTTAAGCCAACTCTTGGTGCTGCTTTTAGGATTCTCTATACTGGTCCAACATAAGTTTTAGGTTTTGATTGACTGACAAATTGGCCAACACAAAAGGAGTTTTAAATTTTGCCATTTAAAATCTGTTTGATTTCAGTTCCCAAAAACAGATTATACCACATGGACATGAAGAACAGAATTAGCAACATTTCCAAATAGATGCACTCTAATTAGTAAACACAACATCACAATATTGTTGGACTTTTGCTATCTACTGTTTCAGTTGAGTGCCTACTTCCTCTACATAATAAACACTTCAGCTTCATTAGGTCAGCCTGACTCATTCCAGGGGCAGTCTCTCCACATCTGCTTAGAGAAAACAGTTTTACCTGTAGAAAAGAACTAGCTTCAGGAAACAGGCTAAGCTGTTTTCTGAGGAACTTTAAGTCACATAAGACACTTGAGCTAAAAAGGAGGATTCTATTTTAACTCTATCGCTTTTCAGAAAGGTCAATAATGTAGTTATGAATGAAAGTGTTTGTTTCTAAATATTTCTATTGCTTTAGTCATTTCATTGCTTCTGAGCACCCTCTGGTGGAGGGCAGAAGAGAGAAATAACATAAATAATCTAAAGATCAATAAGGAGAAAAAGAGACCTGGAATGTGTGCAGAGTTTTTCTTGACTCTCCATATAACTTGATCATTTAAAACGAGCTGATGAATATGTATTAACCATATGATTACTTGCAGTCCATAATTTTATTACTCTTACATTCTTATTACACATCAAGTGCTTAACAGGATACAGACAACCAGGCCTTGGAGACTGGCTTTGATATTTAACGCCTATTTCCCAGGAAAGCTGTTTGATCTCATGAGATCTCAGTTTGCTCATCTGAGAAATGAGAATAATCTCTATTGACATTAATAAAAAGATAAGTGAAAAAGTACCTAGTATAGTACAATTAATTTTGTTAACACGAACACACAAACACATTTTGTCTTTGTATCTACTCTTTCAGAGATAGCAGGGATGACTTGCAAGTTTTTATTTACAAGGTCCAACTGATTCTTTTCTTTAATAGTCTAACCCTAAGAGACAATATTAGTATCATTTAAGTGTTTTACACAAGTTTATGTAACTACACTTAACCTAATTAGTATGTGTTTTGAAACACATAAAGCACCCTATTATACTATTTAATTTTTTTCTAAATCCAAGATATTCAAACTATGTTAACCAGTTTTTATTAAATAGTTATTCCTAAATGAACAAAAAAAAACTTTATATAGAAGTTAATTTCTCTTGTATACATTATTATAAATGATACCCAATGGAAAGTATGTTTGTTTAATTATATTGCAGCTCGGAATACTTCTAAGAGGCCATCTCTAATGTCATTCACTACCTGCTTATTACCAACATTCTAAAAGCTTTATGTTACAAAGCATTATCAAAAGTTGAGCCTGGAGCTGGCAAAATGGTTCTGTATGTAAAGGCACTTCAATATCTGGGACCTACTTGGTGTAAGGAGAGAACAGACTCTTATACAGTGGTTCCCTAGCCTCCATGCATGTGCTGGGGTGTGGGGGTGGGGAGAAAAGACAGGCAGAGAAAGCCAGTCAGACAGAGACAAAATGAGAATATGATTTTAAAGACCAGAGTAGTGCCTGCTTGGGCTGGGAATATAACTTAGTGGATGGAGGCCCAGGTTCAATTGCAAGCTATAAGAATCTGCTATAAGTATTTCATTTAGTTATTATGAGATGAGCATCAGGAACTTTATGAGGTCAGGGAAGTGTACTTAGAATATCCAACTGAAATACATTTAACCCACCTGTAAGGCACACATATGCACCCACACACCTGCCCTGTTGCCACAATTAAAGCTGCCTGTAATAGGATTCTATGTTTAAAACACTGATGAATTACTACATGGAAAGAATACTCTGTGGTAGATAATTTTACCTGAGTTACATTCCCAAATCTAGAAAAACTCTTTTCATGAGGTTTTTCTCCTTAAAAGGAAAGTGAATAGGGAAAAGAGGAAGGAAGGAAGGAAGGAAGGAAGGAAGGAAGGAAGGAAGGAAGGAAAAAGGAGGAGGAGGAGGAGGAAGAAGAAGAAGAAGAAGAAGAAGAAGAACAACAACAACAACAACAACAACTACTACTACTACTAAACTACACCCATCACCTGTTTGGTGTTCAAGACAATAACCTGGATCATCTTCAGTCATTACTACCTACTACTACTCTATTTGAACTTACTGGTCCAAAAGTGTGCTTCAACATACTTACCTCTAGGCTTTACCCACTCTCTTATTCTAGTCTGAGTGCCCCTCACTGTTCTTATCTATTATCTAGTTTATTGATATGTGAGGGGCATTTGAAAAGATGGGAGTGAATGTACTTCAAAACTCACACTAATACTCTTTAAACAAACAACTTCTCCCCTGTCCTCTAAAGTGCATGGTATCATTTGGAAGTTAACCACAGCTTGTGGCATTTGGACAGATCAGTCATAAATAAGCACTGTTTATTCAATTTGTTCCTACAGAGAGGACTAGGATCATATATGGGAGTTGAGTCTATGGAGGCACAGGCAGTGTCAGAGGCCAAGGTTTTATGTGAGTGGGCTAAGGAGCAGAACAGAGTGGGGAATCAAATCCCTAGATCTTCCATGGCAACAGTCTTATATGACAATTCTGCCATTGAAGAAGAGATGGTAGCCTTAGGACAGGCAGCAGCATTGCTTTGGTGAATGCAATGGATTACAGGAGTTGCTGTCTGCTAAGGGGAAGAGTGTTAAACCAAATAAGGAAGAATTAAACCATAACTCTATGTCTTCCAAATCATGTTTAACTGTGACAAGGAAGTCACGGGAAATATGTGTCAACGTAAGACAATTCCTTTGGTATGTAGATGTCATATCCTTCTTTGTATGGACACGGACTTCAAAGCCACACTACCAGAATCTTGTGTCTGCTAATAATTATGTGACTCTAGACAATTCTCCCAATTTTTAAATCTGAAAGTTATAAAGAACTGCTTTTTAAAAAATGGTTCACCCAATCTGTCAGCGAGCACATCTATATGACTATCATCTACTAATCTACCTATAGTAGATATTAAGCTTGTTTTAAATAAATGAAAAATACTATTTATCTGCTTAATTATGTTAAGTGACAACATTGTGCTAGGAACTCAGCTAAATGATGGGAATATAGCCAAAGGTGAGTAATTTCTGTTTAGAAGTTTAGTAAGGTAGGGGTTTTAACAAAGTGCTAGCTCTTTTTATTTCACTACACATCCCCATTCCACAGAAAAGAAACTACAACTCATAGTCTTCCAGTATCTCAAAGCTGTTAAAAACAAGAATAAATTCACAATATAAGTTGATTCCTAACTTTTCTTAAACGACATCATTTTCACATGCAATATGAACCATCCTAGCTATGTGTGGAACACTAAATTATGAAGAAAAACAAGTTCAATTTTGAGGTCTCATTTGATTACTGGAAATACATAATTGTATTTTAAGGCATTAAAAACATGAAAAAATAAAGGGAGTAACTTCTCTCATCTCAGTACTAACTCTTCTTAACTTCTAGGATCAGAAGAGATTGGACACATTCTGGTATGGCTGTGGACAGGAATAACTTTTACTAAAAATGTTATTCTTTAAAAAGTTTCTATTGAAATTTGAAAAGAAAAATCTCATTTAACTTCTAACATACTTCTCAGAGAAAACATTGTCATCCGAATTATTTTGTTATGTAAATTATACTTTAAAATACTGCCATAAGATAAAATGATGCTGACACTTGAAGAGCAATCTGAAAAAGGTTTTTTGGGGGTTTTGCTGGTTCCTAATCCACTCAAGTGTACAGTACTTGCAGTGATGACCTCAGGATCTTCCCTTTATCTTATACATTTTCCTGTTTCATAAAGACTACTCCAACACAGAGAACATTTCTCTAGCTGAAAATCAAACTTGAAAGCATGTTTCTGATTATACAAGTATCCTTTCCCAGAGGAGTTTTTGTACCATAACGAATAACCAAATAAAAGTATGAGGGGAAAAAAGTTCTGTCACCAAAATTTACTGCAAATAATAAAAATAAGCCATCTGTTGAAGTTTAAAATATATAAATCTCTAATAAATTGTATTTTATAATGATATTATAATTCTTAATTATGTTCTGTGGAACTCTCTCTTGAAAGGTATTCACCCATTTATGTTGAATGGGTAAAGAGCTCTAACCAGGGCGCAGTGTGTTCAGGTTATATAAAAGCAGCACTGCTTATTTTATCTCCCCACAAAGTGTTGCTGAGATAATTACTGCTGACAGCTTTATTCAAGGTTCATTTCACTTTTTCTGCTATTTTTCTCTGGCTAGAAGTTCAACAGAACCCATGGGAAGCCACACCCCTCACACCTGTTAGGTTTCTTCATGTTACTGAGGGCCAGTATGGACATGTCACTTCAAATTAGCATTGTACCAGGGCGCTAACTGTGACAATTACTTATCACAGGTTTAATGTTAAAAAAAAAAAAAGTTTCTGATTCACCACAAAAACAGTGTCACAAAATGTAATTTAAACCTACAAAAGCAGGTTGCATAAAGACATCCAGAAGAGTCACAGCATAGGTTCCCAGGGTTAGTTTTATGCAGCATTTGAATTATGCAAGAATGCTATACAACAGAAAACATTTCCTTTTAAAGAAAACCAAAGCAAAAAGGTAAACAAAAGGGGCGGGGGGCTCGGTGGGTAAAAATGTCTGCTGTGCAATCATGAAAACCCCAGATCCCATGCGCCCATATAAACTACAGACTCCTTGGCCCACACGTTTGAGTGAAGTGCTGGTAGGGAAGGCAAGCAACCCAGGGGTCCACTGGTCAGCCAGTGAGCTCCAGGGTTAGTGAGAGACCTTGTCTCTAAACAAGCTGAAAAGGGATTGAAGACAACATTCAGATGTCAACCTCTGGCTTCTTCATGCACATGTGAGGGCACACACTCAAAGCAGAGTTGGCAATTACATTTTACTATCCAGCAGTGGAAATAAACAGTTAAGTTTTTATCATTTCTACTTGAATAACGTGCTTAATTTTTGTTAACTCTTTTTGTAGCAAATGACTTAAATTCAATAATGAAATTTCCAGCTAAAGCAAAATAGCTACATCTAAGTTTATCAAGGGAAAGGCACAGTTTTATACCACTAAAGAGAAAACAAGCATTCTTTTTTCTTTAAACCTCTTGCAAAATAGAAAATTATTATTGGAAAGTAGACATTAATGTAAAACAAAAACTCACATTCTTAAACATATTTCAGGCTAGGTATTATAAGCCTCTCTGTTTCAAATGCAAAATAATCTCAGAATTATCCGATGTCTGAGAAGACCTGGGATGTTGGAGGTGGTTAATATGGACTGCTGTGAGGCTAATTGTGGATCTTCAGTTAATTACTTTCTGCTGATGGGGGATTTAAAAAATAAATAAAATAGTCTTTTATTCCATTTTTTCTTCAATTTGAACTCAAGAAAATGCAGAACAATAAAGGCTATCTAAAGTTCATTATTCGCTGCTATTTAGATGATGAACCAAAATCTGGAACATTTGTCTAAATCATAAGCAATGCTTACATGCACTAGCAAAATAATTGCGATCAGATTTGTATTTGCCACAATGTGTACAATTTTATTCACAAATGTCCAGGGTCCATTGTCTATTACATACTCAAAGGTAAAAGAAATTCAGTATTTATTACTCATCTACCCACCCTACACAGACGCTGAAGGATGCCAGCCAGAGTTAATGGAGTTTGGCATTGCAACAGACTCCAAAAGCACCAAATATGCATGAAAAGCCAAAGAGAAAATAATAACACTGAGCTGGAAACTCAGTAAAGTAAATCATTTGCAGAAAAGCATTTCTATGGCAATGAATTTACCTTATAGTAATCTTGGTATGGCAAGAAAAATTTTAGCATACTAACAGTTTGACAAATTTTTATTACCATTATATATTTTTAAAGGTACACCAGAAGTACAGGATATTTTAAAAGAAAAATTTCATTTTCTAGTAATAAGTCATTTGTTAACAAAAGCTTATAAAATCAACATAGAAAATCAGAATATGAGTCCAAGGTCTTAGGAAAACGAGCCCTTTACTTTATTCTGCAATCACAATATCTTCACAGGGAATTGAGCCAAATCATCAACTATAGAGAGTTGCTTTTACTTCAAGTTGGTTCTTCAAATTTTTTTTTGACAAAAGTTTGCATTAATGGAAGATCCTCATTATGTTAGAGGGCTACTGTATTAATGTGTGGTCACTTCAGCTCATCGTAAGAAAAATCCTTTCAAATATGCAAAGATACAACTTAAGCCTGCTTTATATGCATGAAGAGTACCAGCCAGCTATCTGGCACATGTCTAGTCAATAGTAGGTGCCATTTACCCCTCAAACACTGTGAAAGTCTTTGGATAGCAAATATAGGAGCTCTCGATATTTTTTCAGCAGTATCTAATTCCTTGGCAAAACCCAGACAGTTATGCTAATAACTTTGGTCTCCACATATGGACACAGTTCTGCTAGGTCTCTACGCCTGTTTTTTTTTTTTTGTTTTTTTTTGTTTTTTAAGAACAGAGTTCCAGGACAGCAAGGGCTACACAGAGAAACCCTGTCTCAAAAAAAAAAAACAAACAAACAAACAAAAAAAACAAAAAAGAACAGAGTTTAGACGAACTACATCAAGTTAGAAACATCAATAAAAGCCAGCACTTTCTAGAAATGAGAAAACCTAATTTCACCTGGCTAATTAATCCCTCCTAGCCCATCTAAGTCAAGTAAAAAATTTCCCCTTCTGCTTATGCTAACCCTTATTTGTCAATCTCTAAAATTTCTGATATCCAGGACATGGAAGCTAAAATACACCTCTCTGATAAGAGGCTTGCCTAGCACACACAATATTCCTGGTATTGCTGTTTAATTAATTTAAAGGCTCATAGGTTTAAACCAGGTTGTGTGTGTGTGTGTGTGTGTGTGTGTGTGTGTATTTGTGCGTGTGCGCATGTAGGCACACGAGCATTGTAGTTTAAAAGAGACACAAAGTTGGTTGTGTCTTTACTCAGATACCAGAGTCTAAGGTCCTTAAAAACACAGTAGTTAGATACCATAGGTTGATCAGGTTGCTTTTTATAGCTTAATATAGTGTCTAATTTCCTTGCCAAGGTAAAATAGAAAAGACTTCTAATTCTAAAAAGAAATAAATGGCTTAACTAGTTATTCAAGCCTGAAAGCTTTCTAAGTGAGATAAATACTAAAAACTATTATCCAAGTTCAAATAACTAACTAGTCTAAGTGAAAAGTGTTCTAACAAAACTAAAGAAAACGGCATGTCAAGTTTAATTCAGTAGTTACTTATAATTTGAAATTACCAATCAAAGTAAATCAGTATAAGCTACTTAAATTCAATATAAATGTAATTTAAATATTTTTCCAATGGTTTATCTTTGTAGACATCATGGAAATTAGTATGATTCAAATTTTATTTCAATTTGATTTTGTTGGGGATGACTCCCAAGTTTATAAGGGTGAATAATACAGCTAATAAAATTACAGTTTAAATGAAGTAATAATGCATTTGCCAAGTGTCAGAGGCTACTAAAAACACATATTGTAAACCTTCCTTTGAATCGTAGGTTAGGGGAGTCCAAGAGATAATACAGGCACTGTCACCTGCCCTTGTTACCTCTCAGAACTTGAAGGTAAGACCCTTTGCTAAAGAAACCAAACACTTCAGATACAAGACATGGAGGACTCAAAACACAACTGATCTGGAAGCCTCCTTCTCTGAGGTCTAGTGCTCACAGTGTTCAAAGGTGCTATGTAAACTCAAAGGAAGAAAAGAAATCAATAGTCCCACCAGCTATAAAGCCTAAGAACAACATAATGGCCAGAATATCAGGATGACAAGAGTGTATTACTGGTTCTTCTATCTTGAGGGTAACCAACAGTTATCCACTTGAACTTAAGGCCCACCACGAAGGAAGAGGCAATTTATTCTAAGTAGTATACAATTAGTCAGTATCCATGGATGATGAGGTCACAAACCCTAAAAGAAAACATACTACTGACATTTTCTTAAACCAGTATAATTTCTAACAATATTCTAAATACTTACCCTTATATCCCCAGATAAGTCTAACTCTTAGCCCTCATTAAGGAAGCTTTTTTTTGCAGCATACAAAGATCATTACAGAAATCCAGAACTTGTCAAAACACCAAGAACAACTGACAGGAGGGTATGCAGCACCAACTAACACATCTACAATACAACCCTTACACTTAAGGCTCAAGGAACATGGGGGGGTGGAGGGTTATAAGAACCAGAGGAAAAGAAAAAAGAAAAAGAGCCAGAGGATTAATATTTTCTATATATGTCAGGAAAGCTGTACTCATGAAATCTCAAAAACATGATCATCTAAACACTACCTATACAATGGCATGCCAACAGGCCTTGCCCCTAGATGAGCAGCCATTAAGCGATAAATGGCTTTCGAAAGAGAAAAATAATCAGTGTTTTCCAGGGATGAGTTCCCTGATAGGTGATCCAATCCCCACTGATCTAAATCCATAAAGATATGAGCAACACTAAATGTACTCAGCAAGACACACACACACACACACACACACACACACACACACACACACACGCGTACGTACGTATGTGGTGCACGCCTTTAATCCCAGCACTTGGGAGGCAGAGGCAGGCAGATTTCTGAGTTCGAGGCCAGCCTGGTCTACAGAGTGAGTTGCAGGACAGCCAGGGCTACAGAGAGAAACCCTGTCTCAAGAATACCAAATAAATAAATAAATAAGTTAATAAATAAATAGTAGAGGAGGAGGAGAAGGAGGAGGAATAGGAGGGACAAAGGAGGAACTATAGTTGGGAGAAGGATGGAGATTATATAAACCTATTCATGTAAGAAATATTCTGAAATTTTTAAGTAAAAAAATTTTGGATTAGTATAGAATTATATAATCATGTGTTTATTAGGCATAAACACCTATCACACTTAAAACATTTCACACAATCAGAAAATGCCATCACAAAGTGCTATACTCTTACCAAAGTGCTCACTACAGAGGTAAAGACTGAGGGTATTAAATGTTATGTGACCTACTATTAATATCTATAACCTCTTTTGACTTCCAAACTTTTATTCTCATTATTTAGATGTCTCAAACAAACAACCCAGAAATAGTACTTTATTTAACAATTAATTTTAATTTTAGGACCCATCACTCAATTAAACACAGGAACCAGAGGGTCATTTCTCTGCATATCTATGAGTATTTGCTTATGTATTGCTTCTCTGTTTATCTATATTCATGTACATGCAATAGGCTTTTATAGTAAACAAGCAAAAAGCAAAATCCTTAGAGACAATCGTGTTTTTAAAAGTATTAAGATATATAACAAAACAGAAGTTTATTCCTAAGTCAGATATTTCTTCTATAAGCACTCAATCCTGCCTTTTTTTTTTTTTTTTAGTTAATTAGACAGAATTTCACTATATAGCTCTGGCTGGCCAGGAATTCATTATGTGGACCAGAGTAGCCTTGAACTTGTGACAATCCTCTTGCCTCTCCCTGGTACTAAGATTACAGGTGTGTCCCACCATGTCTGCTTCTGACGCATTTATTTAAGTCAATGTTACAAATTTAATTAAAAAAAAAACCTGTTTGCATAGTTAATTCTTAATACATAGATTTCACTTGTGTGCACAAATTATAAGTTCCATTTTCTAAGTATTTATGTATGAAATTCTTGAAAGAATATTTAAAAAAAGGAAAGAAAAAAATTAGCTAAGGGAAGATTCGCTTCTATTCCTTTTCAGAGCAGGGATGAATAATTTTGTAACATGTAGTAACAATGTTGTAACACATCTTTCAAAAAAAGAATTGAAATTTATAAGAAAAAAGATGAGCATAAATATAAGCTTCATTTTTTAAAGATAATATTGCAAGATATTCTGAACTATTTTATTAACTGAAATCTGTTTTAATTTTAACTATTCTACTTCACTTGCTAAAAATTTATATCTTAATATTGTAGAAAATAAGATAATTTTAGAGTTAGGTGAAATCTTGGACTTGGGAAAGGGAAATGGTTGTGAATAATATGAAAGACCCCAACATCTGATACTCTTGGCTATACATTTGAAATTCATTCTGCCTCCCAAGGGCTAAGATTAAAGGTGTGCACCACCATGCCTAGCACAAGCATATTCTATAGTACAATTCATTTGTCTACTAAGGAAATCAATGTATTAGACTTAGTCATGAATTATAGAGGGATTCCATGAGTCTGCAAGGTTCAATGAACCACACACCTTTTCTACATTCTATCATTCAAGACACTTAAACACAAAGATAACCATCATATAATCCAAAAATCTCCTAACAGTGCCATATAAACTCTTCCTTAGCTAAAGTGACATTATCCAAATTGGATTTTTTCTAATTTTCTAAAATTAAGCCGTTAATTTTTTTAGGGGGCACTTAACATGCATTTCTTTGAACATTACATAGCAATAACCATATGATCAGTCATGGGTCAAGTTGGATAAATGATCTTTTAGCTTTACGAACTCAAGAAGCTCTTTGAGGCTTAAGAAAAACTACAAGGCATAGGAAACTGAGATGTAAAATGGCAATGAGCTATTCTATTCAAACGGGATGTTCTCAGGGGGTTCTGTAAGGAGATTTGATTTCCTGGGATAAACACTGATTGTATAACTATGCTTACAGGGAATGGTGGTAGGCGCAATTGTGCACAAGGGACAACCCTGGAGTTTCTACTTGAGTCTACTCTCGCCCTACTATTTTTTTCATTATTTATTCATTTTACATCCCAATATCTGCCTCCCCCTCCTTGTAGCCCCCTCCCTACAGCTCCTCCCCTCATTGCACCCTGTCTCCTCTTCTCTGCGAAGAGGGAAGCTCGTCCTCTAACAGTACATATCTTGCTTGAAGGTATAGTTGTCCCCATCATCACATACTGCCTCTGTGTAGTAAGGCTCCTTAATATCTTCTCTTACATTATGTCCATATCATGTTATTTCAATTCCTGATGCTGTCTTTAACAGTTCCCAACTTTACTCAGCCTTACTTTTACTGATTTCATCTCCTCAGAGCCTCAAGTACCCAATAACTCAATATCAAGATTCAAGAAACAATGTCAAGTGGACACTTGACACTGCTGGGTTATATTCATTCATTGCAAGTGTGGCATCTGAAGAATAACATTCCATTCTGTAGTCTGAAGTTTTCAGGAATTTTTGATTAGATTTAAAAACTCCTCACTAATGAAAGGACATACAGCAGGCTGGTATAACTGAACCAAGGGCTATGAAGCTCTTCTCCAAGAGATTTTTTTTTGGTAGACAAGTTACAAATAGATTTCTAATGGAGATTCAACTTCATAACATTCTGGCTACAAACCTCTGAACTTCAGAGCTCCATGAGGAGTTTAGGTGCTTATACTGTGGGCAGGATAGAAATACTAATGGTTTGCAGCAGGTAACTAAGATGATATTAATGTATTAAACAAAAACATTTTATACCCACAACAACTGGTAAACAAAGTGAATGAAGCAAGAAAGGGAGACATGAATCGAGAGAAAGTGATGAACGCTGGAAGTACAGAAGAAAGAAAACTACAAGGGAGGCAGATCAAGAGAAGGGAAGGGTCAGAACTGAAGCCAAAATACTTCCAGAATTTGTTTGCATTATTCTTAGATCAAAGTAAAACTCAGAGAGGCATAATCTTCACTAGCAAGAGCCTGTTTGGAATAATAAGGAAAATTTTCTCCATTTTCATTTTATGTTACATTATGAAGCATGTTTCCATCAAGTTAACTTATTTGAAATGTACATTACCTAGTTTTAAAAATGGGAAATTGGTGTTTGTAGAGATTTATTTACTATGTTCCTACTATCCAGCAGACAGTGTGAGTACCATAGTGATAGCATAGTGACGATTTAAAAAAAAAAAAAAGACAACAAGCCTTTTAAAGGCTGGAGCTATATACTCCAGCTGTATAGGCACTTGCCTAACATGCATAAAAACTCCTGGTTTTAATTATAGTACACATGAGAGATACATTCTAACAGAGGTCAAAAATAGGTGACAGATGATTTCAAAATAGGAAATAATCGCATATTAAATATAAAATCATTGCTGTGATATTAAAAAATGAAATAATTTTAAAGAAAAAGTAGCTGAGTTACAAGTTACAAAATGCAAATTATACAGGAGATATGAAGAATAAGCTCATTGATGGTGGGATATTTAAAGAAATAGCCAAAGACTGGAGATGACAGAGAATAGGGAGTAAGAGGCAACAGTACAATGAGCTGAAGTGAGAATCAGAGTTTTCAATAAGTCATACTCAATGAAGGTAAGGAGTTTGACCATTGCTTGAGATGACTTAAGCAGGGAGATATACTGGGTGGGGTTTTATCATTTTTAAAAAATATTATTCTGATGTTGTGTGAAGAATTATCTAAATGGAAGAAAGAATGACACAAGAGCTTAGTTTGGAGACTTCTTCCAAAAACCTAATTGTCCAGATTCAATAAATTGGTAAAGCATACATTAGAAAAAAAGCAGTGGAAGCAGACAAACCCAGAAGAATATGTAGGAGTCAGACATCATAGGAAGCACAAGGACTGGCAAATGAGAGGAAAAATAGAGGGAAAAGAACCAAAGAAGTGGGGAACTTATAAGGGGCTTGGGCAGGAAGATAGTATCCTCTTAATGAAAGAAAGAATAATTCAAGAAGGAGCTTTAAAAGCAGTCAAAAGCTGCTATAAGTATGCCAAGGCACCACAGAATGGAAACTACCAGAATGGCTGTTCCCTCTCCACAGGAAGAGAATAGATAAATATTGTGCAGTACCTTACCAAACAGTATACAGTTAGACAATCAATGGCATATATTAAAATACAGATGTATTTCACAACTGTTAAACAAAAAGGAAGGAATCAAGAGAGTTATGGTTGAGACAACTAATATATTTATTCTATGAGATTCGACTCACTAATGTCTGAAACCAGGCATGAGAGTCTGTATTTCTATCTTTTGGATAAAGCTGACATAAGAGGCACTTCTGGGATGAAGGGCAGGTTTTCTTCCTTAACCAGAATGTTGGTTATATGGAAATACTCAGGAACGTTCATCAATTCAAATATTCATGATTTTCATTGTATTCTGAAAGTATAATTTAATAAAAAGTTCTGTGGGCTCTTTATTTTGTATTGCTTTGTCAATTCTGGGTAAACCAACATACAATTTCATTCATGTTAGGCAAATGATTCCACCAAATTATATCCCTGGCTATCAATTCCCTAGATAGACATATAGTAACTATTTTGTTTTTAATGTAGAGTCTCAAAAAACTTTTTGAGAGAGACTATATATTTTGTGTGCCCCTGTGGAGGACAGAAGAGAATGTTGTGTGTCTTTGTTCTTTTACTTTTTTAATTATTTATTTATTTTATGTATATACATACACTGTCACTCAAGAGAGTCACAGCAGAAGAGGTCATCTGATCCCATTTCATATGGCTGTGAACCACCATGTGTTTGCTGGGATTTGAACTCAGGACCTCTAGAAGAGCAGTCAGTGCTCTTAACTGCTGAGCCATCTCTCCAGCCCATGTGTCTTATTCTATTGCCCTCTTACTCATTCCTTAAAGACAGGATCCTTCAATAAATCTGAAGTTTAGCAATTCAGCGAAAACAGCTGGCCAGTGTGCTCCTAGAATTCACCTTTCTCTGCCCTGAATACTAAAGTTAAAGGCATAAATATCCATTCCTTTAAAACCAAAAACAAAAAAACCTGGGTGCCGGGACTTCAAGAGTAGGTGTTGATGTTTGCACAGCAAGCACACATAGCCACCATCTCCCTGGCTGTATTTTGTTTGCTTTCTTTTGTTTTAGTAGCAATAAAAAAATTTAATCTGATATCTATTAATTCTGAGATCCTGGGAATGAGATGTTCTTAAAGACATGGTAAAGGATAACAAGATTTTCAGAGATGATTAAATGGATAATCACAGCCTGAAAAATAAATGACTTAATACAATAATACAATTTACTCTCTTTTTATTTAAAATACCAAAGCCAATAATATAAACCACCAATAGGATAATTCCTAAACACTACAAGGTAACTCAGTGCTAATAAAAGTCAGCTATGTACTGTTTTAAAATGCTGTA